>JARKHS020016200.1:0-120813 GCA_030143305.2 Amblyomma americanum | reverse complement strand
CAGATCCCGTGCTTCATCATGAACTGATCACGCGCGCAACCTGTACACATTTCTTATTGTATCAATTGTTTGTATATATTACCTCTCTTCCTGTACCCTCGCCTCTTCATTTTATTTCTCCATTCTGCTTGCTATCCTGCATTTCCGCCACCTCAGATCAGGTGCATGCTTCAGTATCGATGGCAGGTACCGGGGCTAGCAAAGACCTTATCCTTCCTTTTTATTATTTTAATAAACCACTACTAGTATTACTATCGCTCCCCTCTATACTGCTCCTCGCTATCCTCTCACTTTCCCTTTCACCTCTGCAGGCTGCAGTTACGGTGCTTAAGATATTAGCAATCGCCGCAACATTCTTTTCCTTCATATTTTTCTCTTTTTCTCCTTTAAAATAAACAGCTACCACCAGGAAAGGAAAGCGCGCAGTAACCGTCTTACTCATCGGTTGACACCTTGACCGCTTCGTGAGGAAACGGAGAAGGGTGGGAGTGAAAGAAAGAAAAGAGAAAGAGTAACCGTAGTGGAGGGCTTTGGAATCGTTCCGACCACCTGTGAGGCCAACAACAACAACACCTGAAGTTCGTGAACGTGAAAGCACACAGGCCCGCCTTCTGCTTTTCGCGTTCACCAAAACGCGGCCGTGATCGAACCATGGAGTGTCCTAGGGTTCAGCAGCCGAATCCCCCCAACCTACCGCGGTTGGCGCCCCATGCAGGGGTGTAGGGCGTATACAATATGATACGCGGTGAAACCCTCCACTCTCCCCTGAAATCCACCCCAGTGCTCCAAACAAGTTTTTACCACCGCCACCTTGAATACGGTCGAGTCATTTGACAAGGCCACGTTGAAGATAAGGGAGAGCACTCAGCACTGCGGGTTGCCTTCATTGGGCACCGCTATAGCATCGACCTCAATTCTCCTAATTCGATGGTGTCTGTTCTGTCCGTTAGCAAGGCTCTAATAGAATCGAACATTCCCGGCAAACCATGCGTCACATTCTCACAAGCGTAACACCAATTTCGCTTCATCAATTTCAACCACACGTGTTATCCGCGTTGCATTGATCAAGAAACCCGTACGGATTCCTAAACACCCTTCATATTGACTTCGACCAGCTCATGCAAGTCGTCCTTTTCATTTCTAATCACTGAAGAGACGAATTTTCTTCCAATTCTTCACCACGCTCCGACAGCTGTGGAAGTATAATGTGCGCCCTTTGTACTCTTAGAAGGGTGTCAGGCTGACATCACCGGTGGTGCTCAGTATTCCAGAAATAGGAACCCTCGGGCACTGACTGCAGCGGGGGCCAAGTGGTTTGAGCCTTCGCCTTGCATGCAGAAGGTGTGGGGCTCGATCCCCTGTGCCGTCAAGTACTCACCGGTGACACGATGGGTACAAGCTTCCCCTGAATAGTGCTCTGCTTCCTTAGGGGTGGGCGTAGTTAGGCTGGGGATGATGATGACGATGAGTTGGGAAATGGGTCTTTGGCTCAACCCCGAGTAGAGAAAAAAATTTTATTCTCCAAAGAGAAGGTGCGCCCCCCAACACCCTCGGCCGCAGATCAAGGATGTCAGGGGGAACGCTGCCTTGGATGCTGGCCGGGATATCTTGTTCCTCGGCGGCCTAATCAGCCAATAATAATAATAATTGGTTTTTGGTGGAAAGGAAATGGCGCAGTATCTGTCTCATATATCGTTGGATACCTGAACCGCGCCGTAAGGGAAGGGATAAAGGAGGGAGTGAAAGAAGAGAGGAACAAATAGGTCCGTAGTGGAGGGCTCCGGAATAATTTCGACCACCTGGGGATCTTTAACGTGCACTGACATCGCACAGCACACGGACGCCTTAGCGTTTTTCCTCCATAAAAACGCAGCCGACGCGGTCGGGTTCGAACCCGGGAACTCCGGATCAATCAGCCAGTCGGACGAGTTTCCGCTGGGTCTCGCGGTCAGAGCACCGCAGCAGGGAAAGGGGCAGCGGGTGGGGAGAGGTCCTTGTGTCTAACGATATTCTCAGCAGGTTTATTTATTTATTTTATTTATTTATACATACTGCTAATCCCATTTGGGATGGTTGCAGGATGCCCCGCCGCGGTGGCTCAGTGGTTAGGGCGCTCGACTACTGATCCGGAGTTCCCGGGCTCGAACCCGACCGCCGCGGCTGCGTTTTTATGGAGGAAAAACGCTAAGGCGCCCGTGTGCTGTGCGATGTCAGTGCACGTTAAAGATCCCCAGGTGGTCGAAATTATTCCGGAGCCCTCCACTACGGCACTTCTCTCTTCCTTCTTTCGCTCCCTCCTTTATCCCTTCCCTTACGGCGCGGTTAAGGTGTCCAACGATATATGAGAGATACTGCGCCCTTTCCTTCCCCCCCCAAAAACCAGACCAATTGGTTGCAGGAGGGAAAAATAGGGTTAGTAATAACAGTTCAAAAAATACATAAGGAATGAGTGAGGTCTGCTTTACTTGCCTTCAATGCATATTTGAAGCTTCGTTTCTGACAAGTGGTATTCTCAGTATGTCCAATAAGGAATGAATTGAGCTCCGCTTCACTTGCCATGTAGCTGATTAAATTTCTATTTCCCTACGGGCGAGTACAACAAGGATATGCAGTGGATGCAGTGTTTGCACTTCCCAACCTATTCTCGCTTTTTGTGCGCTTGCTCAAAGTACTGCGTCAACTAGCTGAAACAGTCGTTCAGTCTGCGGGTAGCTGCGAGACTTCGGCATTAGGATCAACAGCAAACCGACGCAGCTCGCGGACACAGTGCTCGACCCTCCATTGTTTGGTAACGTCATGAGGAAGCCGCAAGTAGGCACTTGGGAACTCCAGGGCCAGCGTTTCTACAAGGCAGCTACCACGAGACCCGCTGAAGGGTTCTCAATCTGAGCCGGTTTGCACAGAAGGAAAGCTACGTCAACTATATCAAGATGCTGATACGCACCGTCCAGGAACTGGACATGCGCATCCAGCAGCCGCTTCCAGTTAGCTTGGACGACCGACACAGCAGGATAAGTATTTAAACGTTGACCTTTTAGCGAAAATTGAGCGTTTTTATCTTTCGTCTGGCGCATGATCGTATTAGCTCCATAGCGCAAAACATATCAGAATTTACCACGCTTTCATATCCAATAATTTCAGTTCGAATAACCGCCGAGCCGGATAATGCAATGGCAGTCGGGGTTTGGTTCGTCAAAGTTCCCACTTGTTGCAACTAGCAGCGTTTTAGTGCGAACCTCGCCAGCACAACTAATCGGCCCAATATTGGAAATATACTGGCAAATTATTGACACCAGAGTGATACCAGTCATTCCCAAGAGTGGCCCGATTGCCTGCGCAGCTTGGGAAGGCACTAGTTCGCGAAGTCTAAATCGGCTGACCCAGTTTGCGCGGAGCTTGGCTTTTAGAGTAATCTCGGAGCATAAAAAAATAAAATACAAGTATTGCCGTGACTGGGCGATGTACCCACGGCGGGCGAACAGATCAGCTTCGCTTGCCACTGCACGAGAGCGTTATGCTATCGCCGCTACCGATCACACCTCACGTCAAAAACCCACACACACTCGTGCCGTGCATTGCACATCGCCGTCTACATCAACTTCCATCTGCGGCGCGAACAGATCAAATCAGCTTAACCTCGATCAGAGCTTAACGTGAGTCCAATATCCCAGCAAAGCAAAACCCATCCAGGAAAGCAAAACCATGAGCCAACCAAGCTTAACACATGTTTTCGCACGTCCACTCGGCTTAACTACGTCTCAAAACCCTATCACTTTTTTAGCATGTGTTGTAGCAGAACAGACTAGCTTCGGTCAACGCATGGCCAATGCAAGCGCCAGTGACTGCAAAACAAGGAAACCTCATGTAATGGCCAACTTTATTGTCCAATTTTTTTTATTGCAACTTATTCAAAGGCACACAAACAACCAACAGCGTATGGCGCCCGCACTCTTCGTACAGCCCATGAAACAACAAAAACAAAGAAATCCTTCACCTTTGCGAGCCTGCAAGAGAAAAAAAAAGTAACAATTAGTGGCAGCTTGGCAGACTTACGCTCACCTTGAAATTGTTTCGTCGAATTTGAATCAAAGGCATCCCGAGCCTCTTACAACGAGCACCACCGATTAGTAATTGCTTATAACAGGCTCGCGGAGCTACAACTGAAATATACTGATCATGCATTTCTTGCAAGAAAATAAAGCCCTTATTTCATTGTTTCCAATTGTTTGCGATTGTTTTCGATCGCAAAGAACAGTTTTTGATCTCTATGTTCATCACATTGGTGTCCATAGAGAGTGGTGCAAAAAACAGTGACATGTGGCACATACAGCGATCTCATAGAACAGACTACGACATCCATGCTTCCGCTCGAAAAGGCGAATATCGTCTAAATAGGCAAATAGAAAACAACTCACCGCTATGAATTGAACTCTCACCATTATACACTATTCATGCAGTGAACACTGTCAGCCCCCTTTGGAGGACATACTGCGCTTCACCATTTAATATCTTGTAGCATTACTTGTCATTGCACTTCAGCCCAAATTAGCTGCCCATTTATGCCTTGATCACATTTATTGTATTTTTTTGTTCTTTTACTCATATAACGACATTTTCTGCGCTTCTCTCCTCGCGACTTTCTCACCCCAATTCCCTTCACCACGCAGAGTATACTCTAAACAGAAAAGAGTAAAAAGGGAGTACAAAAGGGGAGTAATCTGTCCTGTGCGCTACAGGGCAGCTTACTCTCTTTTTTACTCCCATATGGGTGTATATTTGTGTTTAGAGTGTAGCATGCCAGCTATGATCTCTGGTTTAATTCAAAGGGTTCTCCCTCTATCGCAAAGGGACACCCGCAGGGCTTGACAACTATCTATCGGCTATGCAGTCGAACGTCGCGAAGGCTGCGGTTTACTAAGTTGAATTGTATTTTTGTGCAGCCATGAAATGCTCTCAAGAAGCGCGAATCCAGTTAATTTTAGTTCAGGTTCTTCTCTGCCTGCCCTATATACAGCATATATGAGTATAGTAAGCAGGGGCACAGGCCCCGAGAAAAAAGAGAATATCGCCGGACAGACTTAAGTCTGTAATAGAAAACTAACGAGGTACGCTTCGGACGGTAGCAAAAACATTAAAAGCAAAAAAAAATGCAAGCCTGCTGGCGGGAGGTTGCAGTTATATTGATCGTTGTAGTAGAATCTTACAATATATGAAGAAAACTGCGCTCATAATACCCTCCCTATACCCTATGTAATACCCTCCCTGCACTGGCCTTTAAACGTTTTCCCATTCAAAAATGCTTTTCTCCAGAACTGTTCGGTATGATGTCAGTAGAACGCCTCTAGGCTCACCGTAACCGGAATGCAGGGGCAGCGGAGAACCTCCTCCATTACACGAAGTACATGGAGGCCTGCAGTTCCTGCAGCACCTTGACGGCCTCCACGTATTGGGCAGTGGTCAACACTGCGTCCCCGCCGCCCTCAGACGACTGGCTGACCACGCCAGACGTCTCCAGCTTGCTGGCGATGTGGTGTTTTGCGCGGAAGGCGGCCAGGTGCGCGTAGTACACAGGGGCCGGGATGCTCACGCTCCTTGCACACCGGGAGTATGTGTGGCACAGGTAGAAGCTGAGCTTCTGCAGGTCGTCCGCGCTGAACTTGGAGTCATCCCACACGATATAGTAGTGGGCCGGCCGGCTGGTGCCCTGCGGGTGCGCCGAGGTGTACATTTATTCACATGCCCAGATTCCGAGTCCCCTGTCGGGTTGGGTCGCTTCGTATCTTGGTGTGTGGTGCTGCGGTGTGGTCCTGGTTGTGGTGCGATGAGATGTGGCGTGGTGTGCGCGCTTGAACTACGCTTATTTTATTAGCACACATTGCGTGGAAGGAGAGTGTTTAAACGGAATATACAAAAACTGGCAGTGCGTATGAGCACAGCACGTGCTCGCCTTACTCTTAATGCTGCATGCACAACATGTTTCTCTTTATTTGGCCTTAGATGCCCTCGCACCAATAAATACCATGAATAACTAATATTTCCTGGCTGGCTCTCATCAGCACATTGGTCGGTCATCGTCACCTCTGTCACTGTCCCGACTTCGGGACCGCAAAAAAACGAGGCATACAAGCTGACATGACTATTGGAAAAATTTTTGGCGGTTTTTTGAGACTTCAAGGTCGCGTCCCGCTTTAAAGTACGAGCAACCAGGCCCCAGCCGAACATCAAGCGCTTCTCTTTTCACCCAAGCCTATGCATTCATTGTCTCAGCAGACGCCACCCCGAAAAGAAAAACTAATGACCACACACACATGACAGCATCATTCCGCACTGGCCCTAGAGGCCCCCCCCTGCGCAACCTCCGATACCGCTTCCTCAAGGCGGAACGATGACGTCTTAGTCACACACGGCGCTCCTGGTGGCCTCAACGTAAAGTGGAAAGCTTCCGTCATGGTTCGCAAATTCATAAACGAAAACACCGCCAACCATTTCTTCCCGCTGACAATAGCAACAAGAGCGGAGAAGAGGTCGCCTACCTGGATGCCGAAGTGGCTGCAGAGGAAGAAGTCGAAGTCCAGCGGGTGCGTGACCACCGAGTCTACGGTCGTGCCTGGTGGGACGTTGCGACACTTGCCCACGCCGTCGCGGTCGTTGGCGGGCATGAACCGCGTGTGATGCCGCTTCTGGACCACGATGAACGTCAGCGGTGGCTCGTAGGTCTCGGTGGGACACATTTCCGCACACGCCAGCCGGATAGCGCTCACCTGAGAGATCCGACAGCGGGAACAAAAAAACTTGTTCAGGGTTTAAAGGCCATTCGACAAATCACGATATATACTTGGTTCACAATGTAAACAAAGCACTTTGGACCTTCACGAACTATGCTGTCCTATATTATACAATTGTCCTTTGAGAAAAACTGTATGGCGAAGAGCAGCGTTTTTTTTTTAGGAATGCTGCTATGGGTGATACTCTGGTTAAACGAGCAGTTTCAGCTACCGTTCAGTTCAACAGAAGTGCAGCTTTTCCAACCGACGCTGAAATGAATAGCAGTCGGCTGCAGTTACACAGCACACTCGGCAGAATTGAGTTCACGCAGTTCACATTCTGGATCACGTTATCGGTTTATACATAACTCTAAGCATTGACTCTCTACTTGACTTCACTCAACTAAAATTTCTGTGCAAGCTTGGCGTTTGAGTGTGCCTGTAGTGAACAACCACACAGAGCCGAAAAAATTCAGTACAGGAAAGTCCGGCTTCACCGGTCAGCCGTTGTTTTCCTGGTGCCACTTCACAGGATTTTTTTTTTCTGGCTACGCTAATTCGAATATAGTCGGATACAACTCAAGAATGAAACCGCTTTTCCTCGTAAAAGGACCCCCTTCCAGCCAATGGCATCGGCTTATTCTCACAAAACGGCAAGGTTGAGAATGCATCGAGCACCGTTACAATGACAACAGTGACAATAGTCTCCCTTGTGAGGGGGGAGACTAACCCCTTTTATCTACCACTCCCTACATGGTTACCCGAGCTGGCTCATGTGATTTGGTCTACGCCATTGGCTGCAAGAGAGTCCTTTCAGGGAGAAAAGCTGCTGGGTTCTTGAGTTGTATCAGACTATAATGGAAGTTATTTAGTTGTATATATAGCCAGGATAGCAAAATGTGGCAGCCGGAAATGCCGCCGACTCGGCCGATGCAGCGGGTCAGTAGACAGATCTAACTGCGACCCCCTACTGAGCTCAGATCTCGACAGCAGGTGGCGCTGCCTTTTATTACCCGTGCCACACGCACACTAGAAATAACCACAGATATTTGTAGCGTTAAGTTTGCCTATGCCACTATTTTCGGCGCTGGCGCTACACATCCAGATTTAATGACATTTATTAACAGATGTATTGACATCACAGATATGCGACTATAACAGAGGAGATTACAATCGAATAAATGACGAACTTCAAGTGTTTTCTGATAATATCCTGATGCCCTCTTTTCAATATAGGTCCGTAGAAGATAACCGCGGGTTCAATTTAGAGACAAGCTCACAGAACTTGTAGCCAAACATGCCCCGCTCATCACGCTATCAAATCATAAATCTAACCCTTGCTTTACAAGCAAGCATCAACGCACGAGAAATAAGAAAAAAACGGTTGTACAAAAATGCAAAGCACGAATGTACGCCCTGCGCGCGAGGTAAATATAAAGCCTATATAAGACTGTATTGTCCCGCCTGTTGTGACGAAAAAAATATATATTTTTCAAAAGCCTATCCTGCGCTACTTAGCAATAATCCAAGCAAGTCCTTCAAAACAATACGTCAGAATAGTATCAGTAATGATATATCGATACATGACGTTCACAGCACCCCCTACTTCGATGCTGACTGCCCTAAAGCATTTAAGTCGTTTTTCGCATATGTTTTCAGCCAAGAATATAATTCTAACATCCACTATGTGCAAGATTTCGGGTACTCCTACACGGCACCGGTTGGCATTACACTTGATGGCTTAGCACACCTGACAAATAACCTAGAATCCTCTTCCTCTGGTGTTGATGAAATTAATTCAAAATACTAAAATATACCATTTCTGTCTCCAACATCCTCTTACTTCATATCTTTAAGCAGTCGATATCTACAGGTGAGCTTTCCACAGGTTGAAAAATAGGAAAAGTTGTACCAGTTTTCAAAAGTGGCAACAACCACTTGCACGAAGACTACCGATCTGGCCCTTTTCAGACTTTGCCAAAGCATTTGATCGGGTAGCACATTGCCAACTAATATCTAAGCGTTGTGCGCTCAAATTAAATTCTCAACTCTGTCATGGGCTTGTAATTGTAATGTTCTTTGTAATCGCCAGCAGTTCACCTTCGTTAACAATTATTATTTTCCTCTCTATGATGTTACATCGGGCGTGGCGCAACGAAGCCTCCTCGGTCCATTACTATTCTTAATTTACATTACTGACCTGCCAGCAACAATCTCATCTTAAATACGCATATTTGCTGACGACTCCATTATTTATTGACCAATAACAATTACTAATAGCCACCTTGCACTTTAAAGTGACCTCGATCGCATTAACGACTGGTGTAAAACGTGTCTAATGACTTTAAACACTTCGAAGTGTAAGATAATTTTTTTAGCCGAAAATCAGTCAATTCGCATTTTCCCTACCACAATAATAACGATAAATTGGCTCGGACTACGCAGTATAAGCATCTAGGCATCCATATTTCACCAAACCTTTCTTGAGCTAAACACATAACCACCACTTTCGCTAATTCTTCCCTGTCACTAGTTTTCCTTCGCCGTAACCTGCAATGCACTACCCCTGATATGCATAAACAAGCCTACATTACTTTTGTAACACCGCAGCTAGAGTACGCTTCATCCATCAGATCACCTTATTAGAAATATCTAATAGAGAAGTTGGAAGCTGTCCAGAATCGGGCTTGTCGTCACATTTCGCAAAATTACAGTTATCAGTCCAGTGTAACCCAACTAAAGATCGAACTTTCGCTCCATCTGTTGCAAATTCGTCGCGATATTGCCCTTTTATCTATCTTTCACAAATACGTCCATGCCACTGATTCACCGCCAGCACATCTGCAACGTCCCTCCTACTTATACCATAGATTACATAATAACTACAGCTATGCCGCATTTATAGCAACACACATGTTTTCCACTTCTCGTCACTCCCGCGTGCCAACCGTCTCTGGAAGGATCTTCCGGACTGCATCGCCCTGCAGGGTAATCATAACACATTTCGCGAACAGCTACTCAACCTCTTCGTTGATAACGCTCAGCACGTCATTTATATTCTCAGGATTCGTATAACTTCGTTTTCAGCAGGTTGAGACTATTGCCTTTTTGGTTCCGTGGATGCGCAGCTTTGCTCATTTATGCCTGATATGTTTTCTTTTGCTTTTGTATAACTCTTCGTGAATTAGCACCTATTTGTTCCATGACGCAGAGTTGTTTTATAGGTTTATCCCTTTTTATGAATTGCGATATCTGAACTCACCTGTCTTTTTGTGTGTGTTTTGCTGTACTTTTACTATGATCTTTTCACTTCTACGCTATTTTGAACAAACTTCTGTATTCCCCCCCCTTACAAAATCCCTCTCCGGAGGCCTGTAAGGTATCTGTAAATAAATTAATGATTAAATAAATAATTTAATAAGTCAAGGTGCCAATAAAGCCTTCAAGGTAGTAAAAAAATCATCTGAATATAAAGAGTGTTAATGAGCCAATATCTCAGCACTGTCATTCAAATATAATATGAAAATTAATTTGTAGAAAATGCCACTGTTTTTGCTTGACAAGTCGTACATGTAGAAATCGAGTGCCAGCTCACAGGCTAACAGTGCTTCAGAATTGTTGGTAAAAACTGTGCTCTTTATGAATAAACCATTATCCACTAGATAGTAACTTCTCACAAATAAAGTTGCATGTTTTTCTTCATGCGGAATGGGGAAAAGAGTATACAGTGCCCGGGCGAATGAGTTGTGGCGAACTCAGTAGGCTCCAAACGGCAGTTAGTCCGTCTAATGCCATTCAATACGAATGCGTGACAATGTTCCGATGGCGTTAAAACTTTATCACAAGTAATTAATGACATTAAGCATGACCTTGTGGCACTGGTATAACACCTCTAACTGTCGTTCAGTTCAACGGACGGTCAACTGCATAGCCATTAATATTGGCCGTGCGTAAAAGGGGTGAGACACAGAGCAAGCAAACACAAAACCCAACCACAAGCCTCAGTTTTGGATGTTTACCACCTTTTGATGTTTACCACGATCAAGCTGACGTCAACTAACACCGAGAAGACGTCTCCAGAAATGAATGTCCCGAATGTCCTGAAATTATTGCACTGTGGAGATCTATTCGGTGTCGTTACGTATATGCACAGCAAGTCCGCTTGTCATAAGACAAAAGGTTACCCAATGACGCTAGCGGCATTGAATGCGGTATAGCTGTCTTAACAAGATGAGAGTTTACTGGACACAGTATTGTAGTAGGCGCAGTTGCTTACCTCATGGTTACGGACTTCCAAGAACTGCCCCTCGCTCACTCCGTCTCTGTAGAAGACTATCCGCTGGGGCTTGTACCTGGTGGTGCGGTAGAAAACCATTAGCAATTCCTTAATCATGTCCTTCAGGTCCTTGATAATTTCCACACGCGCCTTAGCCTTGGAGTCTTCAATCTGTACCCGAATGGTGGCGTGAAACTTGGACGGTACAGGGTCTAGACTTCCGACGCACGCGGCGATGGATGGCCTCACCTTGTCTCCAGGCGATGGGTGCGACACGTCTGCTCCGATGACGATCACGGGACAATGTAATAGCTTTGGCTTCTCCTGCATCAGGAGACTATTGTTGGTTCCGCCCATCTTGGCGTTGATCTTTTGGCACAGGTTTTGGATGAGCGCTGCGTTACACTTTTGGACCACGTTGTTGTCCAAGATGCATTGTGTGCGCAGGGAGAGCTCAGTCTCTGCCACCTGCTTGATCTCAGCGTAGTTCGTGGCTTTAGTGATCACAGCCACAACCATCTCCAACTGCGGATACTGCTGGCGCTGCTCCGTGAGAACGGTCCTCATGGGCTGGCGGTTTGTGTCGAACGTGATGACCGCAAGCGGCTGCGCAATGCGCATGCCCAGTTCTTGGCCGATGCGGATCAGCATCTTGATGAAGATGTCCAGGCAGTCTTTGTGCGCGAAGCGGCTCACGTTGAGAACAATCCACTGTGTCATGGACATCGCCTTGTAGAAGCGCTGCCCTCGGAGATCCCACGTACCGTCGCGTGGCTTGCACATGGTGTTGTTCTCAAAAACCAGAGATGGCGGGTCGAGCACTCTGCCCACAACCTGAGTGGGTTCGGTGTTGATCTTGACGCCGAACTCTCGCAGGTACTTGTCCGAGGTCCTGACCATGTCGCACACAGACTGACGAATCTCCAGGAAGCGCTTGGCTGGGGGCTTGGCCGTGCGCTTGATCATCTCGGCGGTCTGACGCTCCTCGAGTTTCTTCCGACAGTGCTGGCCTTCGGCCAGCTCGCACACCTCCAGAGGAATGTAGACTGGATGCGTCGGGCTGCCACTCTGCACGCAAGGGAAGTTCGGGTACGACAAGCGCCTGTAGCGGCTCTGGAAGTAGTCGGCGACGGAGATCTCACTACCTTCTGATTCAAAATAGATGTCCTTCGCAGCTTCCCTCGTGATCTTGACCACTTTGTACTTGCGCGGGTACGGAAGGTGCGTCACTTTTACACGCAGTCCTTTAAGCTCCCTATTCAGCCGCACGTACTGGTTGTCGCGCAATGACCGTAAGTCCGCGGGTGTCAACGCACGCTGGCTGTCGCTGAAGAACCTGCACATGAAGTCTACTAGTGGAAGCGACTCGTAGAAGGCTGTTGCTGACATGTCGACGTTAAGCATGGGCTTCCATTGGGCGGGTCGAACACTCGTGTAGTAGCCAAACCACACTTCCCGGCCTCCTCCAAGGTCATTGTGCTCGTTGGGTCCTGGCGGTCTGAAGAACGAGCGTCCAACCGGCGCAAGGTTGATCGAGGGGCCGTGCCTCAAGACGATGTCGATGGCCTGGAGGACTTCCTGGGGCACGGTTTGTACGCGCTTTTGGTAGACGCCATGCAGGGCGTCCAGGTTCACGGTGGCCGCTAACTGGATCTTGATGATAAACTTCTGGGTTCTCTGGTCTTCCTCCAGGTCGACTGTGAATGTCCGCTCGCGGAAGTTGAGCTGGCGGCGCGTGTACAGGTTCTTGCGGCCATCGAAAGCCGGGATGCAGTTGGCCAGGTCTTGCCGGTACTTCTTTACTAGGAGCTCGATGACTATCCTGTTGATCTTTGTACTGAGGCATCGGTACTTTTTCTGCTCAGGAACCTTGGTCTCCTGGGCAGTCTCCGAGGAGATGTCGACGTCGTAGTGGTAGACGCTGCCGGTCGGTATCTCAATGCTGAAGTGGTTGGCAAGAAGTTGTATGGTCCGGCCCAGCTGGCCGTGGGCAGGCCTCCGCGGGAAGTGAGAGGGTAGGGTTCGCTCGAGCTCCTGCGCCGTGATTGGTGGTAATTAGAGCAGGGCATGAAGTATGCACGCACTCTTTTGTGTGTTGAGCGTCCCATAAGTTTGGCCAAATGATCTTCGATCTACACTACAATGCAGGACCGGTTCCGGTGAGTCTTAATGGAAAAAGCCTCCTGCACCCCGTGCATTGTAGCAAGCCCATTAAAGGACGGCGCTTGAACAAGAATATCCTCCAGTGAGAATGTTTAATATGTTTTGTGCAAGCGAAGTTATGTGCAGTCAAAATTTAAATTTCAGCGTCTTCGAGCCTTTCTATCTCTTTTCATCACTTTTTTAATGCTCACAGGTCGGCGCTCTTCAGCCAGCCCTACCCACTCGACCCCACCGCCGGTTGCCGACGCGTTCGGGAATTCCCCCCGGTAGAATGGGGTCAGGGAGGCTTCCTGAACCGCCGAAGCGACGCTTATTACTGGCAGCGGCCATAGCAGCTGCCTTACTTCTGAATCTAACCGACAGACATATCTGAACAAAAATGCGCAGGAGTGCGAGGCGGAGAAATGCGCGGGCATGAAAAAGTCACTGGAAAGAGCTCGCCAACCTTCGCTCGGGATTATGGGTTCTGAATATTTGGTTCAGATGTTTATGACGAGAGAACGTAGTGATTGAGCGAGGTTATGTACCCGGTTGGTCAAAAGTTCCAGGGCCAGAGGGCTTGCTTCTTCCATCGGTACATCGTGGCATTTAAGATGCGAATAAAGCTATCAAGGTTCGCAGAGCATGGAACGATACCTCTTCCGCCCTCTACAGATATTTTGAGTCTTTGGTGGTGTCATGTCTGCCTGATAATACAGCTCAAAAGCAGACCCTTTGGCCTGAGAACTTTTAACTGACCCTGTACTTTCCTCGGATTATATTTCAGAGCCTTGTGCTATCTTGAGCGCATATGATAGGGACGATCGGGATGATTGCAAAATCAAGGAACCGCACTACGTAATCGCGGTGTTCATCAAAAGAGAGACATTAATTACTTGTTCTTTTTCTGCCTTAAATTTTTTTCTGCCTTACATTATCTATACAGTGAACCAAGGCCATGATGGTGCCACAGCTGTAGAAGCATTTCTTGCAAGGTTTCTGAATCACTCAAAGGGAAAATGTGGGCTATTTTGAATATGTTTAGACGTGGTATTGTGTTCCCATTCGCAACACATTTCTTAAGAGTCCCTTCTCTGTGCCTCAAAAACCGTATTTCAGAATCCTGAGTAGAAGCCCTCTAAAACAGCAAAAACAAAGAATGCCAAAACCAAAACTCGGTTTCTCCCAAAGTATGACGTCAAGATCGAGGCTTGTCGTCATGCATACTGTCACAGAACCTCTCGGTGCGTTGACTAAACTGGAGACTGTAAGCGACAGACCACTGTTTGTGTGAAATGGCCAAAAACAAAGGTCTTATTTTTTTTCTTCTTGACCAAACTCCGAGCAAATATCGACGGGCATGCAGCTGGTGACGTCACATGTCCAAGGTCGCCCACAGAAATGGTCCCGATTGGGGTGAAAAAATTGGAACAATTTAATTATTCATGATGAACGAAACTGGCGCCCGGCAGCGAAGCTCGGCACAAGGAACTACCGTAAAAATTTCGTCATTCGTGGAGGTCAGAAAGACGCCCCAGCCGCTCATTAACAGCAAAAGATGAGCAACATACGGGAATCTTTCTATGAATTGAGAATGTGCAGACGCGTAATTTACAAGAATCAACAGCTACAGCCCAAGGAAACATCAGTTTGCCAGAGTGGATGTTTGGGCTCGACGGTGCAACGTTTTGCTTGGAGTAAAAGCGCATTTAACGCGTGAATAAAAAAGACAATACACTCACCGCGGTGGCTCAGTGCTTAGTGCGCTCAGCTGCTGACCCGGTGTTCGCAGGTTTGAACCCGACCGCGGCGGCTGTGTTTTGATGGAGGCGAAAGGCGCCCGTGTGCTGTTTGATGTCAGTGCACGTTAAAGATCCCCAGGAGGTCGAAATTATTCCTCAGCCCTCCACTATGGCACTACATCGTTTCTTCTTTCACTCCCCCCCACCCTTGTCCCTTCCCTTATGGGGGCGGTAGGGGGCACTGCACCATTTCCTTCCGCCCCCCCCCCCCCAGAAAAAAATTAATGTGGATTATCCCAATAATAATATTAATAGGAATAATAATAATAATTGCTTTTTGGGATAAGGAAATGACGCAGCATCTGTCTCATATATCCCTGCACACCTGAACCACGCTGTAAAGGAAGGGATAGAGGCAGTGAAAGAAGAAAGGAAGAAAGTGGTGCTGTAGTGGAGGGCTCCGGAATAATATCTTTAATGTGCACTGACATCGCACAGCACACGGGCGCCTTAGTGTTTTGACTCCATAAAAACGCAGCCGCCGCGGTCGGGTTCGAACCCAGGAACTCCGGATCAGTACCAGAGCACCCTAACCACTGACCCACCGCGGCGGGTTGGATTAGCCCAGCTAATCCAGGATATACAAAGCAAAAGCCTGATGACCCACAGAGCCGGTTGTGCGCCTTTCCCTTTGTGAAAATGAATGGTCTTTGCAAAGTTGTCAACACCAATGAACTCTATGAAGGCCTTCAGCTAACTTGTTTTGTTTGGTTTTTGAGGAAAGGAAATCGCACAGTAACCATCTCGCATATCTCAGTGGACACATGAACCACCCCCAGAAGGAAGTGATAAAGGAGGGAGGGAAAGAGGAAAGAGAAAACAAAATTGAAAGTTGGATTTTGAGGAAAGGCAGGTGGAACACCTGTGGCTCAGTGCTACTAGTGGTGCATGCACAGTAGTGGGTAGGGAGCAGTAGTGGGTAGGGAGCGAAAGAGAGAAATGCAGTGTGTCATCACTGCTCCACGTGCTCTCCAAGAATCATGCAAAACTGCTCAACCTGCCACCAGTAAAGCTTTCGCTTTAAAAACCATATTTCATACGCTGGCAACACAACACTCGGCTGCCGGCATATAAGTACTGAACTCAAAGGCTAAACCTGACGACGACGCACCAATTGCTTGAGCCACCCTTTATTCCAGGGGACGACTGAGGCCCTGATCCTCACAAAAGAAACTGAAAATTGAAAATTGATTTTCGGGGAAAGGAAATGGCGCTTGTATCTTTCTCACATATTGGCAGACACATGAAACACCCTATAAGGGAAGGGAAAACGGAGGGAGTGAAAAAGGAAAGGAAGAAAGAGGTGCTGTAGTGGAGGGCTCCGGAATAATTTCAATCACCTGGGGATCTTTATTGTACATCGCAAAGCACAGGGGTGCTTTAGCGCTTGGATTCGAACCACTCATTTAAATTTAAATACGGTCTTTACGTCACAAACTTCGCTTTTAAATCTCAGCCACTCACCTTGTCCTCCTCATTGTAGACCAAGGAACCCGTAGCAGTTCCGAAACGTTGTTCTCGATCTTGGCATTGTCAGCAGCTAAATCTTATGTTTCACTTCCAGAGCGCCCTATACGTCATGCACTACCACGATGCTTGCTACCCACAGCACTTTTCAGCAGTAAAAACTAAGCCCTGCATAGTCGGCTGGAACTCCAGAAAGAAGCGACGGATGCACTTCAAAGGATGCCTTGCAGCCTACGGCGTCGGCAGATTCTCCGGATGCCGCTGTCAATCTGATCAAACGGTGGTTCATCTCCTTTCATATGCCACTCCCTGAGATGTCACACAGGTCCAAGATGATTGACTAACCATGACGTCATGGGAACCAGTCGACGCCATTGGCTGGAGGGCCTCTTTCGAGAGGCACATGCCGCTTCTTTCTTGAGCTGTATTATACCGAAGTTCGGTTCTCGTACCGTCCGCTTAAGTCGATATTTTGGAGAGGTGAAGTTTCCTCTTGCCTTGAACCTAACAGTTGAACCTCTTTGTAATGAAGCGGTTTCATACAAAACAACTGATATGACGAAGAAATTATGATTGCCCGTGGAACCTTGTCCCACAGGGGCTATAACGAAGCTACAGCTATAACGAAGTAACCGCCGGAAACCTTCAACTTCGTTGTAAAGAGGTTCAACTGTATTTGGACCGCTGGCATAACGAGATGCACAGCTTGGTTTAAAACGAAATAATGGGTATAACGAAGGAATTACGATTCCCTTCGGGAGCTCCTTCAGCAGTGCATATAACGAAGCAACAGCCGAAAACGAACTTTCAGCTTCGTTATAACGAGGTTAAACGAGCTACATGACATGGCTCAAGATGAAGCCCTTTTCGAAAAACAGTACGCACCTTGATCCTGACATCGTCGCCCGGAGTGGCCTGGTCGCCAGCTTCGGGGGTTTGCTGTGTCACCGCAACGGGCGGCGTGCATGGTGGCGACGGTGGTAGGGCAGCTGCTGCCGACTGACTGCCACTCACGGCGGCTGCTGCGGATGCAGGCCGGGGGTTGCTGGCAGCTACGTTGGCGGAACCCGCGGCGGCGGCGGCCCCGTAGCTGGGACGGGAGGCGCTGGGCTGAGCGGTGGGCTGAGCTCTGGGCTGGGCGGTGGGCTGAGCTCTGGGCTCCGCGGCAGGGGTCGGGCCGCGGCTGACGGCGCGCTGCTGCGGGCTGGCCGCGGCGCCCTGCTGGAGTGCTTGCGCGAACGAAACCCGCGACGGACCAGCGGGCGACGGAGCAGGAGCGGTGGCACCGGCGGACGACGGAGCAGGAGCGGTGGCACCGGCGGGCGACGGAGCAGGAGGTGTGGCTTGGTTGCCACCGCTGGCCGAAGGCACTGCTGCGAGCCGAAAATGCCCATTTAACGCCGGCTCTATATATCGGCTGCGTTTGCGATCATATCGATCGTTACGACACGCATATATACACTGCCGAAAGCAGAAGACTGGACAGCCGTCGCCGGAGCTCCGTTGGTAGAGCACCGGACGCGAAATTCAGAGGTCGTGGGTTTCGGATCCCACCGGCGGCATGTGGTTGCTTTTCTTCTGCTTTCTAATGAATAATCTTTAAAAAGGTTCGCTTCTTTATGGTGGTTTAACGTCGCAAAGAGACTATTTAAAAAGTCATTGCCCTATTAAGCACCCCCTGACGAACACCACAAATTATTTTTTTTAAATTCCGTATGCTCCTTGGTTCGGTCACTGTTGGCTTGCGTCATGTATTTCTTAACGAGCCCCTCTCGTCCTTTCCCTTGTCTGCTCAACGGGAAAATACAGCTGGTATAGAGTACTTAGTCGATGGTTTGATCGAATGCCGTCTGGTCAGGTCAGCAGAATGAATCTTCGGTTTACTGACCATGTGAAAGTGGTCAGCTGACTGCAGTTAACATATTTGACATGGTCAGTGACCGAAAACTCAGTATACTGTGGTCGAAAGCAAAGCTCGGAACAGCCGTCCCAACCCAGACAGCTGTGCAAGCCGACAATGGCATGCTCCGTGACTACACACGACTAAACACGCAGCTCCCCCAAACAGCGTCGTATAGCCTAGCACTGAAGAACTTAGTGCGAGGCGCAATAGCTGTAGCACAGGGTCTTAATTTTCAAACAAATGTGATCAGCCCTCCCCCCACAGCAACGAAGAAGCGGCAAATGTCCCGCCGCGCATTCAATATACTTGCGACACACGCGCACGCTTTCCTTCTAGTTGTATACTTGAGAACAAAAAAAAACAATTTTCTATTTAACTTGGCTAACCCTGGAATTCGGCGAAAAGCAAGGACGCTTGCTAAGCGTCTGAGGCTCGTCCGTGGCAGCGCCTGCATTCACGGCCGTTCTATAGTATATACACACACGACATGGCTTAGACGTAGTATCACCCAATGTCAAAGATCAGAGGTCAACTAAAGGTCATGGGTCAAGGGCGACGCCATTACTGTACCACGTACGGTCATACACGGCTAACGTGGTTGGGCTGAAGGTCGCCCAAGGCTATTCTCCGGCCTATGGGACGACTCCTTTACCAAACGTGGTGAAGCTTTTCGCTTCGTGTTCAACTGCAGTGACTTCTTCAGTTTCATTCCGTTTAGGGCGCAGCTCGCCCGTTCCTGCGTTCCGCGTCGTAGTCGCTGTAAAATGCTACCTGAGAGGTGACGTGTTACGGAGTGTGACAGGTGACGTGTTGGCACGTAGTAGCAGAGCGAAGCGCCACCTGACACGGCGAGAGGAATGGACAGCCGGAAGGCGGCTGCTACGGGACGATGCCGGAGGGGGGCTAGCAACATAACACGACACCTGCCAAGCGGTAGCTGGCGGCTTGCGAAGACCTGGGCTGAACTTCCGAATTACCGTCCGTCGAATCAGCATTCAAATTTTTTTCATTTATATATCGGGCGTAAAGAATGCACCTTTCTTACCGCGGAAAACGCTTGCTGTCACAGAGAATGTCAGCACATGCTGGTTGTGGGAAACGCGCTTCCCCAATTCCCTTCGTTTCCTCAAAATCGACGGAGTCCGCAACATCGTCAGCGCCAATGCCAATGATCACAATGAACGCGACGGTGGCGGCTGAGTGACGTCATAGCTATCACGTGGTTTCTCCTCGCTTCAAGGTCAAACTCGTCAAGCTGTTAATCCGCCTTGACTTCACCCGGCAGCCCCCCCCCCACCCCCACCAAAAAAAAAACACGCAGTCACGAGAAATAGCGACCACAATCCGGGGAGAGGTATTTTTTGAAAATTGAAAATTGATTTTTGAGGAAAGAAAATAATGCAGTAACCGTCTTGCATATCTCGGTGGACACCTGTACCACGCCGGAAGGGAAGGGATAGAAGGAGCGAGTGAAAAAAGAAAGGAAGAGGTGTTGTAGTGGGGGTCTCCGAAATAATTTTGACCACCTGGAGATCTTTAACCTGCACTGACATCGCACAACACTCGGGCACCTTTGGGCTTCGCCTCCATCGAACGCGGCCGCCGCGCTCGGGTTCGAACCCGGGTGCTCCGGAACAGTAGCCGAGCGCCCTAATCACTGAGCCACTGCGGCGGGTAATGCGGATAGCCCAAGCCAAAAATGCGGCGGTAACAAAGTAATGAAGCAGAAACACGATACCCGAAAGACGCGGGTTCGATCCTGGCCGCGGCGGTCGAATTTCGATGGAGGCGCAATTCAAGAGGTCCGTGTTCTGTGCGATGTCAGCGCACGTTAAAGAACCCCAGGTGGTCGAAATTTCCGGAGCCCTTCACTACGGCGTCCCTCATAGCCTAAGTCGCTTTGAGACGTTAAACCCAAATAAACCATAAAGGGATCGTAAATGCGCTGAGGGGATTAGGGTGCGGAGCTACGGAGGTGTTGCTATGCACCAAGGACGGACTAAAACGAGACGGCAGTGCTCGGAAACGTGCCGTGGATCAAGGCACTGATCAAGCGGAAGAGCGTTCCACAGCACCTGCTCCGTGTCAGGTCAGCAGCATGGCCGGAACACACAGGCGCACGGGCGACGCGTGCAGAAGAGCGTGCTCGAGGAGCGGCGAGACGCACAGTGCGCGTGCGCAAGGCGAACGTTCGGCAAGGCATTCTCGGCAGGAATGCGCCGCCGGTCACAAATGCGCGGCTTGGCTGGACCCCCTTTTATTGGCCCTTTCAGAAGAAAAATAAGAAACACGACGTGAACCGAAGCGACGCGATCCTTTGTATTGTGTTAGGCGTTTCGTTTAGGTATTTCACATAACCTGTTAGCGCTGACGTTCGTAGCATCCCTGGAATTTGGTAATTTTGTTCATTCCGCATACATTCTATCGTACAGCAATGCTACCGCTACATCAAGTATTCCCGAGACAGCAGCATTAATGCAAAACGTTCGTTGTCCTAACAAGAGGGACTAATATTAATGATATCGAAAGAGTGCATTGTCCACAACGCGGGTTGGAGCTTGAGCAAGCTGAAGGCTTCGCCATTTCACTGAGCGTCGTGGCTTTGTACGAACAAAGCAAGGCTCTTCACAGCCCGAGGGCATCGCGCCCAATACCGGCGTTGCATATGTCGACACTGTAAGAACCACGATGACAGGAGACGCGCAAAGGGCGCGCGAGCCCGAAGCTCGAGCGACGTACGCAGTCCAAAGGCGATTTCACATAGGAGCGAAAACGCTAGCAATTTCTGCCGCCGCGGCGCACAAAGCCGTTTCGAGCCATCGCGGCGGGGGAAGCGGCCAAAGTTAAGAGGTTCCAAAAATATCTAAATTTTTCGCTGCAACGCGCTGCTCGATCGCTATATTCGCTCAGTCGCTTGCACGTGAACCAACCTTAACGCGATATAAAGGCTCTCGAGGTCGCTTCGGTTCAACCAAACCAGGCATTTTTTTTTCTCAAGTCACGGTCACTCACGCTCAAATAAAAATGACGGTGCATAATAGCGAAAACAAACGGGTAACGAAGCTCGTGAATTTCGTTCAGCCTTCTCGCAAAAATTTAATGCTTTAGAACACAATCATCCTAGCCCACGAGGTTAGGCCTAAAGCGACCACCATGTGATGACGCCAGATGAACAAAGGGATCGAGCGCCCAAACGACAGCGGCGGAGGCCACAGAACCGAAAGGAAATTCGCTACGCACCTGGAGGTCCAGCAGCTGAGTCGTTTTTCTTCTTGTCTTTGCGCTTTCCTTTCCCCATTTAGATAGCAGGCCACAAGCACAAATGGCAATCAACGGAACGGACGTCTTGAGTGCCTGTCGAGCCCCTAGAGAAAGGCAAAATGGCTGCGCTGTTTCTCCTTTATAGTGGCCTGTTCCGCTCTGCGATTGGCTCACGAGCTGCACGAGCTGCACGTTCCGTCGTCATTGGCTGCTCTTGGAGACGTCATGCGCGTGCCGGCGCTTCTGCCTCCAAAAACGCATAAAGAAAAAAAACTATGGAATCAAAGGGAATCGTCGTACGATACCGCGTTACCCCTTCACCTTATGGGAACGCAAAGTCCCGGCGCGTCTCGAACACGCGCGCTGTGAAAGTCGAAGACAACAAGTGGAGGGTAACTCCGCTTCGAAACCCAAGTAGTCCTAGAAGCAACTTTGCTGAGAGGGTCTAATTCGGAAAATACAGAGGCGCATACCAAGCTCACGGGCGTACAAAGTGAGAAAATGGGACGAGTGCTGCTAGCATTCATTTCCAATTTTGTCCAAGACCGTGGTTTCAGCTCACAGATCCACATGACTGAGCCACCGGAAAGCGGCAAATAAAGACCTGTAGCGATTTGTCAACATTTCTGGCTTTTATTTATGCCTCTATGTATTTATTTGTTAATGCATCCGTTTATTTCATTTTATTGCCACGTGCTAGCGTGGTTAAGTCTCGGAGTAAGGAGTGTGTTGCACTGTCCACATGTGAGGCGACAGTCTGAAAAATTGGATTTGGGGGGAAAGAAAACGGCGCAGTATCTGTCTCACATAACCGCGGAACCCTGAACCGGACCGTAAGAGAAGGGATAAAGCAGGGACTAAGAGAATGAAGGAAGAAACAGGTGCCGCAGTGGAGGGCTCCGGAATAACTCGGACCACCTGGAGATCTCTAACGTGCACTGACATCGCACAGCACACGGGCGCCAATTTCAGAGTTTATGTCCTGTCGTTGCGGTGGCCATCGCTCTCGAAGGACGCCCCGATGCACGGTTCGCCGGTCACAACCGTAGCACTCGCTCGGCAAAGAGCAGCCGCCGCACTTTGACGTCTCCCTGAGTGCGAGGCGACAAAAACAAACTCAAATCGGCGACGCTAGCCCAGGCTTAGCTGCCGGAATAACTAAAACGCGTCTCGCTGGCGATCTCCGACGCTGGCGTTTGGTGTTATTGTAAGATTATCGCAGACATCCATTTCCGAGGTTGTACATTCCCTAAGGTGTCCATGTTGTTGCGATTACAGGACGATAGAGGAAAGTGCACGGCCCTGCTGACGGGCTCCAGCTATGCCTAACCACTGCCACATGCAAAGGGCAGTTCAAAGAGATGTGAGGGAAACTACTGATAGGAAAATGGTGCGTTACATTAACTGCGTCCCCAGAAGCGACGACGGCTGTCTCACCAAAAGAGCCTCCTTTACATCCCTCCTTTATCCATGCCGGACGCAGCTGCAGCGTAGGGCATTTGGAACACTACAGTGGTGCGTTGGTATCTAGTGTATCGGCGCCCCGTGGATTTTTACGCTACTCAATCGAGTAGCTCTATTTCAGACACCTCAAGGGCACTTTATATCGCAAAAGCACCCGTGTACTGTGCAACATGCGTGCTCGTTGTTGTTGTTTCCTTGGTCACATGACACATAACCATGACAGGGGGTTTGGTCAGGGTTCAGTGGAGATACCCCATAAAATAGGAAAAACTGGAATCAAGGTAAAGATTGTACCTTGGGTGAAATTTCAGAGTAATTCAAAAGAAAAAGAAGAAACAAAATATCGGGAGAGAATATGTGAGAATTAAATAATGAAAGATGAATATACCCAAATGCTTTTTTGAATGCGGAAATTTTTGAGACATTAAGCAAGGAAATCTGCCGGTAGCTGTTATATAATTGTGGAGGTATTCATAAACTTGATGCAATGCAAAACCCCTGGCACTCGCGCCAAAAGAGAGGAGGAGAGGAACTGACAAGGTGAGACCCAATTTTGCAATGGGAATTTTTAAGTGTGTTCTCCTCTGGTGTGCAAACCTCCAGCAAGAGAGTAAGAAATGCTCCAATGTCTCTACTTCGCCACAAGCCGCACAGAGGTTTGTGGGACTGAACCTGCATCTACATAACTACAGATTTATACGGGGAATCCTGCACCGCATGAGTGTCATCGTTACCTCACACTGCCGGGTTTTACACGCACGAGTCTTCCATGGGTACATGAGGTGTTGGTAGTCGACAGTAGAGAGTAAGGGATCGTTGCACGCGGCGGTTATAAACTGAAAACGCTGAAATCGAGTCATTCCAAAGAGAACAAGATTAGGAACGCTACGACAACTGGTGCATTTAGAGCTGCTTTTGCCAAAAGGTCTGCTGCTTCATTTTGTAAAATACCACAATGGCCTGGTATCCAAACACAGCGCACCTCTTTCACCCATCCAGGAAGAAAAAAGTTTAGTGAGCGTCTCAAAAATACATCTCGTGTGGACTCCAGCGCCAGCAAAACAGAGAGACAGTCTGAGAGGAATATCACCTGAGAAATAGTTGTGGGAATTGCCAAAGCAGCCAGCCCCAGAGCCATAAACTCTGCTAGAAACATGGTTGTGTAATCCGGGACTCTGACCGAAAAGCTCCACGAGAGAGACTCTGAGAAAATACCAACCCCTGCCTTCCTGTCGACCCCAGACGCATCTGTAGCAATTTACAGTATGTTGCGGGTACTGGGCAAGGTGATCCAAGAAGATTCCAGTTAATATCCTAGCAGGCAGATGCTTCGCTTTAGGTGGGAAAATGAAATCAAAAGCAAAATCCACAGGGGGCGCTGCCCATCCAACTCTGCATACAAACTTGAAATCCACACCAATATTGGATAACAGATTCTGAGTAAATACAACCTGAGGTAGACGGAACCTTGGCCAATGAGGAGTGAGAAAAAGGGCAGGGTGGGAGACGAAAATAGGAGCAGCCACACCAGGAGCCGACTCAAATGCTCGCAAAAAAATCCTGACAGTTAACAGGTGAAACCGGGAGGTAAGGTCGGGAATACGAGCCTCCAAGTACACACTGCGGTAGAAACTGATTGAGGGAGACCTAGGCAGAGGCGCAGTGCGCGCCTTTCTAGCAGCAGCAACGGATGAAGGTTATATTTAGGGGAGCCAGAAAAAAGTATGCAGCCAAATTCCAAAATGGGTCTGACATAGGCTTTGTAGAGAAGTACAAGCGTATCCCGGCGCACACCAAATTTCCTATTACTTATCCGTAGCAGCCTACCTATTGCACGCCCCCCTCTCTCCACGTTATTTTTGATGTGGGGCCGCCAATCCAAAGTGGCATCATAAATTACGCCTAGATACCTCAACGATTCTACCAGAGGTATGATGTCCGAGCGATACCGTAGTGATATATACAGAGGTATGTTGGTTTTAAAAAGTAGTACGCTGCTTTTGTGCACATTTAATACCAAATTTAATGTTTCCAGCCAAACCTCGAGCGCACTGAGGTAATCCTGGAGAGAGCGATATAGGGCATGAATGTCTGCTGCAGAAGCAAAGAAGGCTAGGTCATCTGCATAAACATATACTGTAACTTCAGGGTGAACTGGAATGTCGCACATCAACAGATTGAATAGAAGTGGCGAAAGTACAGAACCTTGAGGCACGCCTCTGGTTTGGGCATAGGTGTCTAAAGTGAAGGAACCGTCAGAGCAAAAGAACTGCCGTCCTGTTAAAAATTCGTGGAACCATGCATAAATGTAGTACGGCGTGCGTAATAATGCCAATTTAGAGAGAAGGATCGAATATTCAACACTGTCGTATGCTTTAGCAATGTCAAGCGTCACTAATGCTGATACTTCCTTCTTGTGCATAGCAAGGCGGATTCTGCTCTCCAAATCGACATGGGCAGACCAAATGGAGCATCCCCAGCGAAAGCCAATCTGGGCAGAGCTCAATGCATTCACTACTGAGATATGCGCGGATAGGCGGCTGTGCACAATTATTTCTATGAGCTTTACCAAATTGGATGTTAGAGCTATCGGCCGAATGTTATCAATATGAAAGCCTTTCTTTGAATCTTTTAAGAGCAATATTATTTTCGCCACCTTCCAGGAGTACGGCAGCCATGCAGTTTCTAATGATGTATTAATCAGGTCGAGGAGGTCCTAAGTGAAGTCTTGCGCTAGTATTTGCACCATATCGACTGTAACACCACCCCAACCCGGAGCTAAGGAAAAACCGCAGTTGTTAACTCTGATTTGTCAACGAAAACATAGCATGAGCAGGGGTAGAGGGCGAACAGAGGGACTTTATGCTGCTCCTGAAAACGTGAAGCAAGCCCTTGGGCAATTCTTCTAACTCAACTTTCTCCTCATGTGAAGAGAGCACCACCGAGCTGGTTAACTGCATGACTGAAGTGTTCACATCGCCTTCCATAAAACGATACAAGGCCTTCTTATTTTTTGGGTTTGACAAATATGTGTTCAAATTTTGATTGTAGTCATCTTTTGCCTTTGCTGTCGTTCTTTTAAATGATGCCGAGAAAAATTTGTAGTTGATCCAATTTTCCTGGCTCTGATTATGTGATAGAGACCTCCACGCTGCTTTCCTATGATGGAAAGCTGTCTCACACTCATCATACCACCATGGGAATGGTGATTTATTGCAAAGAGCAGAACACACAGTGAACTGGGAGCTCTCCATAGCCTGCAAAACTGAAGAAAACACAAGCTGAGCCCTGCTGGTCCTACATGAACAAGGATCAGATGTAAGGGAGACGCGCACAGAAGATGTGTAGACTGCAAGATTAACTAATTTTCGGGCACCACCATGCTCTCGGAGGGGGCTCACCAATATGGTGAAAGTAATTGGCACGTGGTCACTAGATGTGCCACAGTCAATCGTGGACCATGCCTCTATACCTACTCCTCTAGTTGCCAAGGACAAATCGAGAACTGAGCGTGAGTGTCTGCGGATGAAGGTTACGGCCCGAGAGTTGCAACACTGCACATCATTTGCAGACATCCATGCCCAAAACGTATGTCCACGTGAATCAGTACTGGAACCCCAGACTATGTCGTGGGAGTTAAAGTCCCCAGCAGTGATTACCCTGCTCAAGTTTGCAAGTAAGCTGTCTAGGTGGTCTGTTCTACATACTCCATTTGGAAAATAGACGTTTGCAACTGTGACTGTAGAGCAGTGCGGCAAAGTCAGATCTATAGCTAGAAGCTCGCAATCGGAATCCATTACTCTTTTAGTCATTGATGCCCGATGGCACAATTTTGACGAAATCAGGGTCACCAACTCACCACCCCTACTATTTATGCGGTCCGCACGAAAAACACAAAACCTGTTTAAAGAAAATGACTTAATAGGAGATAGCCAAGTTTCTTGGAAGAGCACGATATCTGGGTTATGAGAAGACAGAAGAATTTTTAAATCATGAAGAGAAGGTGCAATAGAGCGGCAATTCCATTGAAGAACCTTTATACCCGCCATGGTGCCTATTCGAGAATGGAGGCTGAAAGAGCCCCTTGAAGAATATCTGACTTGGAAGATACACTAGGAGAGCCTTTCTTGGTCTTGATCTGGAGAACGGAGGACTTAGGAGGAGAGGCTGAAGCGCGACACTTCTGCATAGGACAAGCCATTTCTACATCATTAGTGCAAACAGTGTTGTGAGAAAGACGACTTAGAGGGACAATGTCGAGAGGCGGCACATGAGACAGCACCTGGGGTGATGATGTGGCAATGAAATTTTGAGCACAGGCTTCCTGTGATGTTGGAGCTGGTGGAACTACAAGCTGAAGTTGAGAAATAGCCTGATTTGTAACAATATCAGACAACGCCTGCGTGAAGCTGCTGAGCATGCGCTCGGCCACCACTGAGAGTGCTTTTTCGACGGTTGCCACTATTGAGGCAGACAATGTGGCCTTGAGGTCAGGAGTAGGGGTACGCACTATGCTCTCATATGAATGTTTCCTGCGGTTAAGGAGCGCTTAAGCGTCTGCCCGCGAGCAGCAATTCTGCTCAATTAATTCCAATAAACTTTGCTCCTGTGACCGACTTTCACAAGTGGCATCATTGGCGCTGTGACTGTTATTGCAAAGACAACAGCTTGACTGCTCAGCGGTGCAGCTGTCGGAATAGTGACCTTCACCACAAACCCGGCATCTGGTCACCGACTTACAGGCTCTACCACTATGTCCAAATCTCCAACAGGTGATACATTGTAGGGGTCGAGGATGCAGCAGATCCACGCGGTAGACACCTGACCAAACCTTTAACTCCGAGGGGCATGTGCGACCAGCAAAAGTTGTTATGACTGACTCCGCAGCTACACATGCTCCAGCCATATCGCAAGAGCAGCGGTATACAGCAATAATTCCCGCCCCGGCTTCTTAGAACTCCTCCAAACATTCTTGAATTGAAGATGACTGGTCCACTCCTCGGACAATGCCCTTAGTGCACGCAAGCTGCTCAGGAATGAAGGCTTTAACCGGCATAGAAGCGAAGGTTTTACATCGGAGCAGATCCGACACACACTCAATGCTTGCCGACCTACAAACAATGCCACGCCTGCCAAAAGGTCGCACTTCCGAGATGTCGAGATAGTGACCAGTTAGATTTTTCAGTTGTTCCTGGATTGATTTTGGATTCTTTATTTTCAGAATTCCATCTCCAATCGGTACAAGCGCCACAGGGATTGTATCAATCCCATTTTTTAAAAAACAATTCAAAGGCAAGCTTTCGGCCGGCAGGCTGGCGAACCAGGCTGCCCAGCCTCCTCTCGGGGAGGTGAAAGACATGCCTACACACAGTGCGCCAGCAACCTTACATCACCCGAGACAGCCCAGCTACCCTGAACCCTGGCAAAAACCCCACTAACGTGAAACGGCCTGACCAAAGGACAAGCCCAGCACCACCAGGAAACGAACCAGGCAGGCGGTTATGGTTATGCAGGCGGTTATGCTCGTTGAGAACGCCAAGAGGTCGAAATTACTGCGTAGCCCTCTATTCCGCTGCCTCTTTTGCACTTCTTTATTTTTTACTTCCTCTTTTGTCCCTTCCCTTACAGCGCGGACAAGCCACGCAGGAGTGTGTTACGCTAAGCCTTTCCTTTGCCAGCCTACTCTACCGACACCGTGCCTGTTCGGAATAGTACACTGGTTACGTGGCCACAGAAGAAACAATCTCGGAGGCACCGTTTGCCAGGGCCACGTGTCACTTTATCGCTCAAGGACACGTGGATATTCCCTTGTCTGCAACTTTCCGGTTATGCCACATTGCGCCGACAGCAACACCGTTGGCGCAAGGGATAGCCCCCCACAAAACTACAGCTGAAAAACATCCACCACACCTGCGATCAAAAGAAAAACCAAAAGGGGACAGCGTGGCATTCGAAGCTAGGGATGATGGGTAGAAGTGAATCTGAACAGTGTCGCAGCAACTGCGAGAGATTCTAAGAAATGCACAGTTGAAATTGGCTTACTGTAGGTTTAACCAAGCGGGGAACAGGAGACCTCTCGGGAGCGGACACCCCCGCCAAGGCGCCTCGCCGTACGCGGAGATTACAAACTTTCACCGCGGGCTAAGTTGCACGTATCCCGCTCTTCACCCCGACCTGGACAGGGCGCAAGCCACGACACTCAGACGCCTACAAACAAAGGCTATTCTTAGCCCCTACCGATTACGTTTAATCCCCAACGGTGAATATGACCCTGCATGCCCGCACTGTGGTGACGGGAAGCATGCCACACAAGACCATATATTATAGGAATGCGCTAGCAACCCCGCTCCGACGACACTCTTGCCTGCCTCGTCGGCAGATGAATGGGACAAACTCTTGACCAGTTCAGGAAAAACAACGCAGCTGGCCCTCATCAATCGAGCTGAAGAGGTCGCCCCCGGCTTGCTGCTACCCTGACCTCGCACGAGCCCCAGCTAGTTCCTTCCATTTTGTGGCAATAAAGTTGTAACCACCACCTTATTGTAGTAGAACGCTACAGCGGTACCAACGCTTCTATTTTAGAATGGATGCTGGATTGAAATGGGTTGTTCCACTGAGAAGTGAGACAGTTACTTCACTGTTTCCTTTCTTCAAAACCAATTTTTCGTAGCCCACCGCTACGGCATCGAGTCTCAGCACTTTGCGAACTGCACGACATTCAAACAGGAGCCGTCTTAAAGTGTGTTGTGGCAGCACAACGCTGCGGCAACGGAGTCCCACCATAATCTGGCGTTCCTAACATTTAAAAATAACGAAAACATTGTCATGTGGCGCTTCCTTGAAGCTGGCGTTGCTGTGTAGGCAGCAGTGTTGGACCCAGCGGCGCCTCTTTCCCGAAAACGAGCAGCCGAGCCTCCGAGCTCCTTTGCGATTGTCGGCCCATCAAAAGCCACATTCGGACTGCTAGCTGCAGTAGCAGGTATTGCTATGCTGTGATGGTGCCGAGAAATGCAAATATCACATTTTCTTTTCCGATTTTCTATTTGAATTCTTTATCTAGGTTGCAGACTAGAAACTAAGTTATTCACAACCCAATGCGCAGGTTGTGATGACATCACAAAAAGTCACGCAAACTCGCTTGCCAAATCTGCGAATTTCGCGACACCTGACTTCGGTGGGGTATTGGTGTGACAACTGTGACGCAACCACATTAAATTTTTTTGTTTTGAACAAAGAAAAGACCCAGCAATAGCCACACTTCAGCACCTCAACTGCACCCTGACAGAAGGGATAAAAAAGGGAATGAAAGAAGGGAGAGGGAAAGAAGTGGTGAAGTAGAGGGTGGTGGTGGTAATAACTTTATTTGTAGGAATATTTAAAATGTCCTGTGCTTTTCCCTCCAAGTTATCATATGCAATGAACATTTAAGTAGACACCTAGTTGAGTCAAGTGCCCTTTCTTTTGTAGCCACACGGCTAAAATGAGAAGAAAGGAAAGCTTTTCTTTGGACTTCTGCATACACTATTTTCTTAAAGGGCTGCTGGCCACCCTCTGGTCAAAAATATTTCCACACTCTCTCGTAGCCAGGCATCGTCCACGGAAGGTGCGGCCGCAAAAATTTTGTGAAAAGACTTATTGATAGTGTAGTTACACCCATCGCGATCAAGCTACTTCCTCATGCTCCTCTCCTTCCGTTCCCTCCCTAAGGCTTTTCTCTTTGACGCCTGGTAGAGTAGGCTGTGCCTGGTCAAGTGAAATTTGCCCTTCCTCCTCAGATGTATGCAGGAGGCGTGGTGTCTGGTGGGGTACATCACATGTCTACATCATGGCCCCACCTTGAAAAGAATTCTTTTCTTGCTTTTTGCTGCTGGGTACCTTGCATTGCATTTGGGGGGGGGGGGGGGGGCGGAGTCTCTGTTTTGCTCCTTGGGTCTGCTCTCCTTCCTCACCCCAGGCTCCTTCAGCCACGGTCATCCATTGCCTGAAGTAGCCTTGGACCGTGGACTTAGTCATCCGGAGTGAAGTGTTCCCCAAGCCACCACATTCTTGACCGTTGGAGCCGGACACGACTAAAGGCAAAATTTTCTGGCAATCTGTGCCAGATCATGATTCAACTCCAGTCGCTGCGTGCACATCCAACGATGAAACAGCGTCGTTGCATTTCCCCGGCCACTGAACGATCGAGAGACGCGATCGGCTCAAACAACTCAACATGTTAGCGAGCGCATCTTTTCATACACCTGTCTGTTTTTTTTTTCAGTGAAAACCCCAGTTAGAGAGCCTCATTTTCATGCATGTATGTATGTGCATATATATACATATATATATATATATTGTAATGGGACCGACAGGCGCAGCGCAGCGAAGGAGCGGACGAGTTCAAGCGGGACAACGAAGAAGCAGACGAAGTGCAGCTGGGTTTTTTCGAACGACGCCTGTGAGTGTGCCCGTCGTGTCGCCGGTCAACCAAGACCAACCGACCTGTACTTCAAATAAACGCCTTGATTGACAATATATATATATATATATATATATATATATATATATATATATATATATATATATATATATATATATATATATATATATATATATATATATATATATTGTGAGGCCTCCCCACTGTTTTACGACCACAGAGGTGGGAGGAGTCACTTTTGTTCGAAACGCAGGGTGAAGTGCGGACCCGGGAACCGTCCAGCATTTCTTGGAAATGCGTGTTTGTGTTTGCACTTCTCCGTGCGTGTTTATGCGTTCTATGAATTTGTGTCCTTTCTCTGCTCCTAAATTCCTGTTGTCTTTCAATGGAGCCAAGAAAAACCAAGACAGTGGCAGTGTAGACAAGATGGACGAGCAGGAAGCAGTGTGTGTGTGGAGCGGTCGACTGTGCGAGCAGAGGAAAGGCTCCATGACACACGACATGGCACACGCACCGAACAAGCTGAAGCATACATGAACTGGCAGGAGTAACTAAATACCTCGTTTTTTGGGGGCTATCGAAGGCGTGCGCACAACAAGCAGACGACGCCACGAACCGGCTGCGCCCGCCCTTTGCCCGTCAGTCAGAACGACGCAAAAGTGGAATGGCTTTCGCGAAAGTTTTTAAGAAGACGTCAACTTGAACCAGCATAGAGGATGAGGAAGTTGGCTTCTCGAAGGAAAGAGCGAACGGGCTTCGATTTGAATTTTCACTGCTTTTAGGGGCGCACATGGCTCTAGTATTTTGCAGAGGTTATCTTCAATGCCTCATCTATGCACTGGGATTATTTGTCTAAAATGCCCAGACCCCTGGTCAGTGGCCCTTTAATAAAGAAAGAATGTCAACAACCAAACACAAAGAGGCTTTTTGGCAGATGCTTTTACTATGAATAAAATCTAAAGATGTTGCAGATGATAACAAAGTACCACAGTCAGATCTTGAAGGCAGCTAGCTGCTCAAAGTCAATAACAATCTTCTTTGTCTCAGGTATGTGTCGCCTGAAAAAGAAAACTGAGATGTGAGTGCTTACTTAAAGCAAATAATCTACATGTGAAATAAAGATAGATGACTTGTCTTTGCTCATACTGCCAACTGCCAAAAAAAGAAGAAAACGACTGCATCACAAAAAATACGATAAAGAATGGAGTAAAGAAAATGAACTTCCAACATCACTGCTACGAGCGATGCCCAGAAATATATATGGTGTCAAAGACAAAGGAATCATCCCGATGTGTGCAAAAAAAACTAGCTTTCTGTCAGAGAAGGCATGCAATCGTCCCGTCTAGTGATGCATTCAGATTTTAAAATTTTGTGCATGACACATCCTTTGCTTTTCCTGACAATAACATCGCATTCAAGGCCCGGGGTGCAGTTCCGTGCATCAGGGCAGACCAAACACTGGCAAGTAGTGACTAGCAGGGAAGTCAATGTAGATTTCTCCTTCACATGCCTTTTTACATTGCTAGCATTTACTCTTAACCTTTCCTTCATGCATCTCCAAGTTTTTATGAGATGCAACTTTCCACAGGTTAGAGGAATCTGATAAACGATGCCTTTCACAAACAATGAAAGCCCACCTGTGGTTTCTGCCACAATTTCATTGCTGAGTCACCTCAGGGTTGGGCATTCTGCAAAGCTTTGAGAGCTTGTTGGGTGCAAAAAACACAATGTTTATGCTGTAACGCTAGGCAAATTGTGCTGGGCAAACCTTTATACGACAGTGCAAAAACTTGTGAATGTAGGGTATTATTGTTATCTTCTGCCTGCTCTGTGCACAAGCACCACATGATTGTGCTTGTGTGCAGACCTTCTTAAAGGGACACTAAATAAGAATACTAAGTCACACAAGACTCACAGGGTAGGCTTACTTGATAGCAAATAGGGTATAAATGATTTTTACCGGAAACAACACTTTTAAGCCAGAAAAATGCATGGAGGCGAGGAACATATGATGCCGCCACAGGGAGATTCGTGCATCGGCAGTGAGTGATGTATTCGTGACCAAACACTACCCCCCCCGACCCCCGAAACTGAGATCAGCACCTCCTCACCCCCACCCCTCACTCTCTTAAAAGTTCTTCTGTGCATGCACTTCTTTGGCAGCATGATACGCAAAGTGTATGGTCCCTGTTTCTGAAATAGCACCTCCTCACCCCCACCCCTCACTCTCTTAAAAGTTCTTCTGTGCATGCACTTCTTTGGCAGCATGATACGCAAAGTGTATGGTCCCTGTTTCTGAAATAGTCCCAGAAGAAAAATACAGTAGGCCCTATTCGATTTTTACACCAATTATTTGAAAAGCATTTGAAAACTTGAGAACATATTCGATTCTTTTCGAATAATCTTGAACGTAGACTACTTGATTCGGTATTTGAAATTTCTGAATATTTGCACATCTTTACTTTTGAGCAGAAAAAACAATAACATAAGAAAACTAACACTGTCCACAAGGATGCGATTACTTAGAGCAAACAGCCCAAACTGTGAGTGCAACATAAATCTATCTGATGGTTAAAATGTCTGAAGAGTCCACCTTCTAGAGAAAGTAAACATTCCTAGCAGTATAGACGTTTTCACTCACAGCAGATACTCAATTGTTCTGCTCACTGTATGAGAGGAGTAATCAATCAAGTGTAAATACCCAGTAGACTTTGGGTTCAAAAAGGATGTGGTGCAGCTGCTTGACTTTAGCAGTGCAATCACTATAGGTAACAGTGTCTACAGGTTTAAGTGTATATGATAGGAGTTGACAGTCCCCGCCATGGGTAAATACTAGACCACTTCCAATGTGAACAGAAAAACAGTGAGGCTCTCATGATGCATTTGGTGCTTCAAGAATATAGAGTAGGCCAGCATCCACTCACATTCTAAAGTGTGTTAGGATCATGACAAGAGATGCAGCAAAAAGCATAGCAAATACCCTAGTCGCAAACAGAGTGCCAGAATTCTCAGTGGCTATGCCTTTCTGCTTCTCAGCAAGTGTCCGCCCTGTATTATGAATAGATATCACGTCAAGCAAGAGAACGTAGGAGTGTATGTATCTGAAGTGATGCACCTGCAAAACAAAAAAAAACAGCCTGCACCACAGCAGCTTCATCGTGTAACTGGTCACCAAAGTAACGACTGTAATAGTACATATAAAGGATGACTGCGCCTTCAAGAAAACTTGGGGATAAATAAGGGAGCAGTGCCCAGCCTAACCTGAAGGTCACGCCAGCCTTGGTGAGGATGAGCCCTGATGCTGCGTAGATGGGCTCCTCAGGGTGCTTGTTGTTGAGGAAGACCACTTGACGAATGCCTGACTGGACGACCATCTTGGCGCATTCGTTGCAGGGGAAATGTGTTGTGTACAGCGTGCAGCCACGCAGCTCGAAGCAATTGCGGTTGAAAATGGCATTCATCTCAGCATGGCACACTGCATGGGGCAAACAGACACGGAACACTCTCATATATTGCTAGGACTTATGTTTGTTTCCCTATTGTATGAAGGGCTGTTAACACATAACCTTCCATCTGAAGTGCTTAACACTGCTTGCCCATAAAAAAACACTGTTGTATGGTGTTCCAGTTAAGAACAGCAGATGTAGGACTCTGAATAAACCAGTCTATTCCTCATTCTCCTCTCATGCTGCATGTGTGTTCATGCTACAACTTTAACCTCTGCTTTGTCACAAACCCTAACATGCTGCAGGCTGCCTTGGTATGGCAACTACGCAGACTTCTGTATTTATGTGCTGGATTTCAAAAAATTCCGGTGCGCAAACTACTGGCCTAATTGAGAGCAGACATCGCTTAAAAGGTAGCAAATTATGGTCTATGTTCTTTGAGATGCGCTCTTTTAGTGCTCGCAGGATTCTGTCTGCACTTGCATTGTACCTATGCTCCTTTTCATACGTAGCAGGCAACGCTGCCAAAGTTAGTGTGCCTGTTTGCGCAGGCTAAGTTCGCGCTCAAAAAGTTGTTTGCCATACGACCACCATGACCATAGACATATTTCGTTGCAGCATATCTCATGTACCGTGGATGGCAACCTCCTACGCTTTGTTTTACCTCTTGCCATATATATATATTAATATATATATATATATATATATATATATATTAATATATATATATATATATATAAGAGGAAAATAGGCTATTTTTGCAGGCTTTAGCTTTTCTCCCTTGTCTTCTTTTTTAACCCCGTTTTTTATCACTGCTATTGGTATCTTTTTGTATTTAGGAGTTCATTCCCTTCCAAATAAACCGGTTGTGAAAAAGGCACTAGTTCTGTGGTCTTTCTGTGCTCCGTTTTGTTTCTGCCCGCATTTTTATCTTTTTACTCTTCCTGCCAGCAGCTCAGGTACTTAAGATGAGAGCAATTACCGAGGCCGGCAACATATTTTCCTTCCGTTTTTATTTTATCTCCAGAAAGAGCTTGAAATACGCCAGCCCACAAGCTTTCTCAGCCACAGTGCCCGTGTTGTAAAGAAAACAAACATGTAGGAACAGCACACAAATGTCACAGCTAGGCATAGAAGGGAAAGGTAAAATGCTAGAAACAGCAAGGAAACAGGAATGAAAGCCATAAAACAATTCCGGCACACTGGGCAAAGGAACGCCCAAGAAAGCCATGACCCTTCAAGTGCCCAGCGATTCACCAGGGAGCCGTGGGGTTCGACACCAAGCATCCAGCTCTTCGAAGCAGAAACGGCCGCCACCATGCAGCTGCGAGTGGGCGCCCATACCGACTATGCTGTACTATCTGAAAGTGCAACAGCACACGACGCTGACAGGCACTTGTCAGATGAATTGTAGAGGGGAGGCATCGAAGGAAGATGTTCGCAACCTCTCTACAACATAGCTCTTCCCCTGTTACGTGCAGTACTCGCGCACTATCTTTCACAGAATTTCGATGCGCGGAGGACGAGGAACTTGGAAGGAATGCCGAAGCAGCCTGCATGAATGGTATCGACGATGAATATAGATGGGATTGTAACGTGACTGTGTCTCCTTTGCTACGGCTCATCATCAGCATCAACCCGCAAGTTATTGTATTCTTTCTGCTTCATTCCCTGTCACGAAAAAGCTGGCTGCCCAGGTGGCAAAGAAATTAATTTTTAAAAATTCAATTTATTTGCCACCTCCTCACCATGGCACAACGTATCAGCTAGTTGGTCGAGACATATGATAGCCTCCTGAAGAACTATCTGCGCAAAAATGAGTACAGCGGCTCGAGAAGAGCACCTGGGTCTCGCAAGCACTGTCGGTGGCTGTGTTTGAAACAGCCACCTGAATGGGCAGTGGCGCATTGTTCAGCTGCTAAACCACTGCGCCAGTAGTGGTGTGAAGACTCCCCATGATCTATGAATCCATAAAAGAGAAAAAGTGCTCATGCAGGAGGGATCTTGACGCTAGCAGCGTTGGGCAATTTTTGTAGCGAAAGCTGTGTTGGCCACGAACTAGCAGTTTCGCCATGCTCGCATTCCCACCGTGGTTGCACCGCACCACGTGACCAACCGCGTGACAACTAGCCAGACAACCAGACTAACCTGGACTTGCAAACAACATTAACCAAGGCTAACCAAGCTATATCTAAGCTTTTGCTACGTATATCGTGGCAAAGCCAAACTAAGCCACTGCCAATTTTTTTTTAATGCTTTGCCCTTTTGCATCTAGGCACTGCAGGGAAGCCACCGCAGCAGTGACTGCTTGTGCCCTTTAGCCAGGCATGTAGGCAGGAATTTTTTTCTGGAGGGGCCCAAGGAAATTTCTTAAAACAAGACATTGTTGACGCCGACCACAACATAGAAAAAAAAACACAAAAGACGTTTCGGCTCCCACAGTACGGGAGCCGTGTTCACAGTAAAAACGAGAAGCGGATGCGCGAGTTTATGTATGCTTGAAAAGGGGGTGCAGGGAGCATGCGTAAGCAGTTATCAGATTTCCACAGTTTCGGTTCAAGGTGTGACAGGTTGTTTGTATCGTCAAAGATTCCAAGCGATGGCAAGAAAATTTCTTCTTTTCTGTCGCAAGGACACATGCCTTGCCCCAGACGATAATGTGCTGTTTCTATATGGAGTGTTCGGTGATAGCACTGGAATCTACTTTTCTGTTTTTAACATCGTTTTCATGACCTTTTAGGCGCTTTTCGAAGTTACCAGTATCGCCAATGTATACGAAGTCGCAGCTGAAGCAAGGAATGCTGTAGACCACACCGGGATATTTTTCTTTTGGAAGAACGTCCTTTACGTTGACCAAAGCATGTCGCAGTTTTCTTGCATGCCAAAGCCTCACTGATTCCAGGGGTGTAGGGAACAGCGGCACGTTTCAGGGGGGAGACACAGCAGTTTCACATTCTGGTCGACACAGCTGTTTTTCGACCAATGCCATGAAAGACGTCGGGTGGTCATTGCGTGAAAGTTCTTGCCGCACCATGTCAAAGTTATTTGCCCCGTCTTCAGGAGAACTGCAAATGCGTTGGCTTTTCTTTAATAAGGTGGCACCACCTGATCTCTTATGTGAGGCTGGGTGGACGGATCTAAAGTTGAGATAACGCCCGGTGTGGGTGGGTTTCCTAAAAACACTGAATGATAGTTTTTCACTATCGCGTTTTACCAAGACGTCTAGAAAGGGAAATGCACCGTCCACTTCAACCTCGGTGAAAAAACCAATGGCCTCCTCTGTGGAGCTCAAATGCGACGAAAAGGCAGGCAGACCATCTTTTTGAATCCGTTACCCGTTATAGCTATGCGTTAGCCCTGCCTCTCCCTTGTATGCTATGTGATATCATTCACAATAGCTTACTTACTAGTCCAGATGACCATTATTGTGAAGGTACACTTTTCAAGTAGCTACTTCATACAAAAACGAGCATTACAATTACCAATCTGATCAAGCTTGACACCCTAGAGCAGAAAGTGTCTCTATATACCCACTTCAGGCAGCTCATTTTTGTTTTCCTGAACATGCAAAGCACACCAGGTAGACTAACTGCTTCCACTGATTGAAACACTCTGAACTGTGCCTAAATAAGTCTAATTGTGGTTATTTGCAACAGGTGGCAAGAGGACTGATTGCTGTTGGCAGGAACCGCGAGGTGTGCAGCACAGGTGCTCGACAGCAGCATAAATCGCCCTCTGTGCTGCACCCTGCTTCAAGACGCATCACACAAAGAAGAATGATAAAAGGAAAAGAATTTGGGTTCGAGATGTCATAATGAGCACGTGAGTTCCAAGGAAATAGGAAGTGGATTCTATGCATTTTGTACAACAAAAGTGTAGCATTCTTTCAGTGAAAGAACTCCTCAGGGCATTGTTAACAAGGAAAACAATAATTTCAAGACGATATTATAAATAATAGGCTGCCAAGAATCAATTGAAAGCAGTAAGAGAAACTGCGGGAGGCCAAGTGCCAGCACAACTCACCGTACAGATATTTAGTCTCCACTGGCGAGTCGCTTGACTTTCCCCAAGGCATCTCGTCATCGCTGAGTCCATTGGGCATTCCATTGTAGCCTGCGCCAACAATCCTATTCTCTTCATTGACGATCACACAGCCAACCTGCATTGCATTTAAGTTACTCATTAAAACAGGCAGAACAGTAAGCCTACAAATGAAAAGCCGCATATGAGTTGTAGCCTCCAACACAGTGTGTTCTGGAAAACGTCATGATTGTCCCTAACTGATCTGTGTTTGGTCTTCTTCAATGCGTCGCTTTCAAATATCTCTTTTGTTCACACCATTAGCATTTAAAAAAATACACGATTAATGGCAAGTTCAACTGCCAAGGCAAAAATAAAACATGTTCACAAGTCTTTTAAAAAAAATTAACACTGTCATGTGGTGTGAATGCCTGAGTGTGAGCACATTGTCCATGCTACAATGCATGTACAGCACTGATCACATTTGCAATATCAAGACATAGAGTAAACCTCTTGGATGCAGAAGCAGCAGTTTAGTAGATTAATGATTCTTCCAGACAGCCGTCACGAGGACGGTGAAAGAGAGCACAGAGACACGGATGAAAGAAAGAAAAACATGGGCACTAACTGACAGCTAGATGTATTCACTTATTTATTTAACTGTGCGCACTTCAGCAAAAAAAAAAAATGCTATTAGTTGTTTGTCAGCGTCTTTTTGTTTTCTTCATCCATTCCTCTGTGCTGTTTTCTACTTTCAGCCATGAATGATTTAGCCCACCTTGGTGCCTTTCTGCAGCCATAACTAGTAATTCACTAAAGTCATATCCACCACAGCTCCAATACAACAAATCCGTATTTGTATGTAAAGTTCAATGTTTCAAAGCAATATATTAGCTATGAGGGATGCTGTAGTGCAAGGCTCCAGATTAACTCGGTCCATCTGCAGTTCCTTAATGTGCGCTGACACTGCACAACACAAGGCCGTTTGTGCATTCTGCTTCCTTAGAATTAAATAAGAAACTTATCAATGAGGCTTTAATGTATTAGCTAAAAGCTTTGTACTAACAGGAGCATTTTTTAAACCTTCATTTTGAGAAACTATAACTTTTGAGAAGTAACCAGAAATATTTGAAATGTGAACTGACCCCATCAGATTATTTGTAAGAGTTAATCCTTTGTATTTGTAATTGTCAACTTCCAGAATCGCACTATTGCCGAGGTAATAAGTGAATATGCTGGCATGTTTCTTTCTCCTGACACATAGTAGAGCAGTTTTTTCTCTGTTTATTTTCATACCGCATTCCTGGCATCAGCCATCAAGTGCCTCGAGAGCTGCCTGTACGGAAGCACGATCTTCTATGCACAAAATCTTTTCAAAAACTGTACAAATCTGCAAATAATGTGATTGAAGCATAGTCTGAGCCATTCAGCTACTGCAGCCAATCACCATTTGATATTCTATAACTCTGTAACATCGCAAAGAGACAGCGAATCAAACAGAACATAGCCCTATGCAGGACAAAGCCCTGGAAAATGTGTTTACAGTTCAAAAGCTCACTGCAGTGCCCAGCAGTCTAAGATTGTGCTACTATTTTTCAGTGCACTGAGGTGCCGTCAGCAGAAGCTCCTCATAAAAAAGTAGGCGCCAACAAGAAAAATGGGCTTGAATACCTATTCCCAAAATGGCATTTAAAATCTCTGTCAAACACATCTTAGTAAACCAACTTATGCAAGTTTTTGTGCTCTCTGTGGCTCAATCCTGTTTGCATTCTGAGTACTACGTCATGAAGAGGAACTTCAATTTCATGCGCAAAACAGAGATATGGCGACACAAAAAGAACCATGTTTTTTACAAAGCATTCCTAAAGCACATGTTCCAACAGTAAAAACAGCCTAGGCTGATTAGTTTGCTACTGGTTAGTTTAACATTTTCACTGATGGTAATGTGTTCTACCCTTACTGCTGATCCTGCAACATACAGGCACATCAAAATGAGTGGAGGTGAATTCACCTTCAATCTTTTGTTGTCAGATACGTGCAACTGCGTGAGGCATTAATTCACTGCACGGAATCACAACTTGTAGGTCTTTACCATTTTATTACTTCTCATGTTTCTAACAAAACTCCCCCATTCCCTGCAGAAGTTCAGCATCAAATGTTGAATAAAGTTGTGTTCAGGAAAATGTTCACTATTGGTGGGGGTTTAAATAGTGTTTCACTTTGAGGAGGAAACCTGCGTGAGGTGATGGAGGGTTTGATGTGGAAAGGGTGCTGGGATGGCTGTGAAGGAGGATCAACCAGTTGACCAACAATACTGTGATAAAGAAATACCCCAGCTAAGCAGAAAGGAATTCAGGGGTGGGGAGGGTGCAGAGATAGCGAACGTGGACTTGAAAGACTGTGTGTTCACGCATGGGCAGCTGCGACAGGTGGTATGGTATGACTGGTTCTACTGAAATGGAAAAACCTGCTACTTTAAAGAGTTTTCTTTATTGCAGAACATCATAGTGATGCTAACGGAGTTATCTTTTGAATGATGCAAAGAAAAAAACAAAACAATATATGATGCTTACGAAAAAAAAATTTGATTGGCAAAATCTGAAAGACTTGCTAAAAAGTCACGAAAATATTAAACATATCCTGTCAGAAAATATTAGAATAAAAAATCTAGAATATCAATTTTGTGCTTTACTATGCCAAAAATGAATATTCAGCTAGACATCTCTTCATGCTAAACTTTCTGGTCAGCAAAAAAAAATCAATTGCTCGTGAGCACCGCTTTGGGCTACTCCACACTGTAGTGCCAAGGTGGACTCGGGCCGTCTTGCAGATAACTGTGTCCGCTACACTGCTGGTGACAGTGGCACAAAGTAGTGAATCTTCTCGGCAATGGCGGAAACGAAAATTACCGATGAGCAGCTGTCGATAGTCTGGGCTGGGAGGAGTAATCCTACGAATGAACGCCACCTACAGAGTCAAGCATCGATGCTGTGATCTTGAGGATACTGTTGCTGTTGAGTAGGGTTAGTGTGAAAATATGCCACCTTAGGCGCCATGCTTAAGCAATCACTCTGTGCTGAAAGGTTTCGTGCGAGGTTAAAAATATTCCCTCATGCATCTGACGAAAAAAAACGGCTCTGAAACTGGAGCACAGTCCTTCTGCAACATACTGAATGACGCTACATGTCCAGAAGCAGCCCGGATTGCTCAGAATAGGACATTTCACGCCATCGTTCAAATTGAACGTTTTTAATAGGCTCCGTTAACAGCGAGTTAAAGTGTGCTAACACCACCCAGCACACGAGCATTTTTGCATTTCGCCTCTATCAAAATGTGGTCACTGTGGCCTGGATTCATTCCCGTGACCTTTGGATCGCCAGCCGGATGGCAAAACCACTAAGCCACTGTGGTAGACAAACGGCATTTGAAACGCTTGGGCAGCGCAGGTAATAATATGTCACGACCAGGTGTGTTTATACCTGTGTATTAGGGTCTTTGCTGCGCATTGCTGCCAGGTAAGCTGAAGACATGAAGTAGTCCTGCCATGAAAGGTAGTCGCTTCGCTTTGTGCATCGTTGCCGACAATTTGGCTCGGAGATTTTCAGAAATCGGGCTGCACAGTCACTCCTGCAAGTTTTGAGAAAGCATACAGGGAATGTCATGAACCTCGACTTTAGGCATTCTATAAACGAAAATTATTAATCAGATCAGATGATAATAAGCAAACACCACTGCTTCAGAGAACTGGGACATATCTTCCAATAAATTCTCCACATAAGATCAGCTCTGCTTTCGCGCTCTACTGTGTTTGCTTTATTGCATCATGCAACAATTTATGCCACATTAAATCTCCAGTATAATGGTATACAGGTAACTTTCCTTTGAAATTATGAAGCATCAAGGATTATGACACATAGTGGCAGAAAATCATCTGTCAGGAAGACATTTTTTGGGCTTCTATTAAATAAGCTCTCTATAGCAAAGCTTATACCAACACATGGGCTGGCATATTAAAGAACAGATCGCTTATTATTACCAAGAGACAAGAGCTGCAAGCAAACATCTAAGAAGCTTTGTTGGTTACCAAGTGACGATACCACCCATGATGTCGTGGAGGTTTTGCACAGATAATAAGCTGAACAACTATAGCATACCTTAGTGCTCAAAGTGGAAATAGATTTTTAAATGAATGCCGCAACTAACTTCTCTTTAAGATGCATCTATGGCTGTCACACAAAATGCACATCACGCACTGAACCGCAATGACTTCCAACTTTTACAATTTTTACACTTTTGAATATTGTGACAAATATAAGAATGCAAATGCTGTTACGATAATATTATTTCAGCATAACACTTTGCACTTCCTCATTTAGATGCGGAGGTATGAAACATCCTTGCGCTGTGCGTCACCAGGAAGATGAAACTCACACAGGCGGCCGAAATGAATTCAGAGCTCTCTCTCCCACAATGCACGCACGCACACAGAGAGGGGGACGGGTTAATTGGAAAGATATGAGAGGCTTTTGCCCTGCAGTGGGCGTAGTCAGGCTCATGATGATTATGATGATAAGTCCAGTCCGGTTATGTACGCAGAGCGAATAAAGAAGCCAAGAGAGGCTGGGTGAGTGCCACACAAACATTCACTAATACAACTGTTTAAATCTTGGCGCGGAGGTCGGCCACGACCGGACTGGAGAGGCGCCGGCCGTGAGTCGGCGAACATACTACCAGTATTTCCGATAGGTGGCACCACAGCACAGCAGGGCAGCAGCACACAGGCAACTAGCAACGCGCTCGAGCCTGTGTCAAATTGAGAGGCAGGCATGCAGGCGCACGTCTTTACTAGCTTTAGGAAAGAAAAGTGCAAATATTTTGCCACTAGAGCCGCTAGCATGTCGGGGATACTGTAAAGGGTGGCCTCCGTAGAGCGCATTGCAATAACATCGCAGTAGACGTCTCAGCCGCCTATCAAGATCGACCTTCGCGAAAGGCCACGACAGAAAACACCTAAACATTTCGTCCGTATGATAAAGGTGGGCACATGAATTAGCGCGTGCACAAGACACGAGACAGTTATACGCTGAACAAAAACACGTCTCCAATGGCGTTTGCAAGCGTTACAAAAGTTTCGAGACGCTTACAATTCTTCTGCTGCTCTCCTTTTTTCTTCTTCCACAGTTGAGCCCATTGCGTAAGGTGTTTAAACTACGTATTCTATTTAAAAAACAGGACAATGCCTCGTTAAACACTAACCAGCATGATTGAATCACGCACCATGTGTACGAGGCTTGGCTACCAGCTTCGTTTCGTGAACAAGTCGCAAGTCGGCTAGATTTTTTTTTTTAATTAGGAGAAGGTTATCCTAAAGCAATAATAAGGTAAATATTTTTCGCTCTATAATAAATATCTGTTCAAGTTGAATGCTTGTTTTAATATGTGAGATATTTGCGCACAAACGCACGGAAGGCGGCGATCCAATCAGTTGCTGCCATATGCGCGCCAATTTTGAATTGTCAGAACATGGTCAACAGTTTTATGATTTCCATGAGGCATTACGTGGCCTGATAAAAATGGCAGGCTTTGAACATTACTTAGTGGGATTTCGTGTAAAGCCGACGGTCATGCAGGCGCACACAGTGCCATAACCGTAGTGCTTTTAGCAACCGGTTTTGTGGACTTGTAGCAAAGACGTTCAGTTCTAAAAATTCCCTGAGAAATAATGTTATGCTGTTGCATTCTTCCGCTAACACTTTTCCACGCTAGCACAGATATTCGCGCAAATTCTGAGTTCACCGCATATTTTTATGACGCAGTATTCTTGAGTCTAGCACCGTCACACACATAAACTATTTCAGATAAAATAGGCGAATTGTGAATTGCGTGCTTCTAACGTCCCAAAGCGACACAGGGGCTATGAGGACGCCGCTTTGGAGGGCTCCGGATAAATTCAAATTTGTATTTCACCTCCATCGAAATACATCACCCACGGCCGCGATCGAACCCACGACCTTGGGATCTGCAGCCGAACGCCAAAGCCACCGCGAAGGGTTTTAAAGGAGGGTTGGGCGAGAACAGCAGCCAAACGTAGATCACCTTAGCAGGCAAAAAAAAAAAAGATATTGAACTGTTGCATACATTATTCAAGGGTCACTGAAACCAAGGAGCATAGGGGAATTTTTTTGTAGTTTTTACCGATGGGAAATTAATAAAAACAGAAGAAAAAACAACCACATTCCGCCGGTGGGATCCGAACCCACGAAATTCGGAGGCACAGCAGACTGTAGTGGCCCTCCACACACAACAGTATAAGAACTTCCAACTTTCCGCAAAGACGATGACGAAGAAGATTATGAATTTTAATGGCGTAAGGGCAAGGGCAGCGCAAAGGATCAAAGACCCATTCTGCCAAGAATGTAACGCTAACGATCAGCGCACCAGGGCGGAGGAAACCTAAGCTTGTATCCATTGTAACACCAGTCGGTGTCCGGCGGCTTTGAAGATCAGGGTCAGGGCTTAGTGGCTTTAGCATCAGGCGGATGATCAAGCCACTAAGCCACCACTGCAGTACGAAGAAGTGGATTCCATTGCGAAAAATGGTATAACATTAACATTCTATCTCGATTCTCCTCTTCTTTGGTGACAAGCGCCATGGGATATGTCCTAAAACCGGCTTGTGATTATCCGCGTAGTTTAATTATTTCGTCAGGGAGACTGCTTTGATAGGTATAATTCACAGTTTCTTTTAGCACAAAATTCAACCTCGACTACCCAATGTTTGACAACTGTTTTGCTGTACAAGGCACCCTGGCCAATCCCCCACTGTGGGTATGTGCCACTCCAACAGAGGACAACAACAAACATTAGGAGCGAGGCACGTTTGACACGTTTAAACACGCTTCTGAACTCTTCAGCAGCGGAGCGACGCAGCAGTGTTCTGCCGTGTCGCTAAGCTGGGGATTGGTTCTTTATTGAACGCAGAGTGTGGAAAAGAAGAATACTGCAAACCTTCGCTGTAGTAAGTTATTATCTGTCGTGAAACGGAATTAACTGCTCAGCACAACGGTTCGCTGTTATCTCACGTGTCCGCCCTTGCTGTGAGAGTGCTTAATTAACCGTGTCGCAGTGATAAGAAACATCCGGAGAGACAGGATTTCCCCCTATAAGAGCCAGAGATGGACACGGCCCATATACTGCAATTGATAAACATGACCACACAGAACACTTCGCCAAAGCATTTCCTAGCGCTATCTCCACCATGAATTTCATAATGAAGTACTACACCTACAGGGAAAGCTGGAAGCGTTACACTTCATCTATTTTGGAGAATCGCAGGAATGTAGGGAAGACGAGGTTTCGTATCTGGCCTGGCTAATGTAGGGCAAGAACTGCGGATTCAACCATAGATTAAGCATCTACTCGAGGGAAACCCTGAATAAATGCTGTGAAAGTTTCCATACTGGCCTTGCACCTGCGTTAATAAAGCGAAAAACGCACTATTTAAATAATTAAATCTGCGCGCAGAGGATAGCTTAGCTGCGCAGCCGCCGATTCCGAGAGAGGAATTGCGTTTCCAGCCCCACACTAGCCGAGCTAAATAAGAAACCTCATACAAATAATTAGCTGTGGTTTAAACGTTGGTTAGCCCTAGTGAGAAGCGAAAGCTTCCTTTCCATGGCTACATTCACAAACACTGCTGACCGGATTGTCTTTAAAGCGTCGATGAAATGCCCGACAGGGCAGTTGCCACCTGCCACGGTGGGCAGATCGTGATGACGTCAGTAGGTCACATGACCTGACACGTGACACGCTGTCACGAGACTGCACTGACGCTTCCCTCTTGAAAACTATAGCGTAGCGAAGCTTCGCTTTAAAATGGTGTATAGACAGTCTATATAGACTTCTTGTAGGCTCTATTGCCTTCCTGTAGATGATTCTTTTTGCCAATTCAGTCTTTAGAGTGTCCTATGAGACAAAAGTCTACTGAAAGTGTATGGCCATAAATCTATAGATTGTCTATAGACTGTCTATAGGACATGTATTTCCTATAGACTGTTCTCTAGGGTTTGTCTATAAGAGTCTATAGAATTTATAGAGAGAAGTCTACGGACAGTCTGTAGACCATCTAAAGAAATTTTTCTAAGGTCCACTGTCAACGAAGTGCTCTTTAAGAAACTCGTATAGGGGGTGGCGTCAGCTTTCCCTCTGGGTCGATACTGAGTAACTCTACGATCTCCCCTATGTGTGCAGTCCACTCCCTGCTTCGGCCTCGGGAACGCGCAATGCGGTCGACGCGAGCACGAGGCCAGCATGAGCTGGACACGCGGGTCGTCGATAAACAGCGCCGCTGCGACGCGCAGACCACGTCCCATGACGGTGCCTTCCCTGGCCGCCGAGCCAAGAGTGAAATCTCCGTTTCCTTCGCGCCTGCGTGGTAGCACATAAAATCTCCGGCGCCAGTGCCAGGCTGCAATTCTTGGCGCCTGCGTTCGGAATTAATGCGCGTGTCCCGTGCCGCATGACGCAGCCACTTCAGGGCTCGTTGCAGCTTTCGGGGACAAGAGCTCGATAAGGACAACGCGGCCTCTGATAAGCACGGTCATCTGAGAGCTGGAAGAAGCCGGCGTTGTGTGTTACGGGGACTGCTGCACTCGACATGCCAGTAGGATGTCCTAAAACTGAAAAAAAAAACTGATTCATAAGTGGTATACGGTTTTTGGGCATTGAGGAGACATGCGTCGGGATATGTGGGGCTCGTTATTACATACACATGAAAAAAAAAGGCAACAGTCGCTGAAACCAAGGAAAGAAAAGGAAATATTTTCCATCTGTTTTTATTGCGAAAGCACTACTTCACGGGGTCAAACAAAATTCTTGTGGTGACCCTGACTTTGTGGGTGCCGAAATAAAATAAATACCGTTGCGACTGAGTTTCGAACCCTTGGCGGCGCGAACGGATGAGCGTCGCTGGCCACTGCTCGAGAGCACTAAGCTATCGCAGCAGCCGATCATTGTTTTTTTTATTGCATGAAAATAGTGTCGAAAAGAAAAATCTAACCATGCTTACGCCACAAAGCACCAGGCCAACATACCCCTGCACGACCCCACCTTCCGAAACAACAGCAGCCGATCAAATCTCGTGTTAAACTGCTACACACTGCGGCACTGTGAATTGCAAGTCATCCTCTTCATCAACTTCCATCTCCTGCGCGAACAGATCAGATCAGCTTAACCTCGATCAGAGCTTAACTTGAGTCTAATATCGTCGCCAGACGTGCCGACGACCCAGCATAGGAAAACCATGAGTAAACCAGGCTAAACACATGCTTTCGCACGCATACTCGGTTTAACTGCGTTAAAACCCTGCCACTTATTCTCTGAGGTCGTAGATTCGGATCCCACCTGTGGCATGTGGTTGTTTTTCTTGTCAATTATATTCTTGCCAATTCTTGTCGCGTTTATTAACACAGTTGAGAAAAAACATAAAAAAACATTACATATGATTTCTTTCCTTTAACTGTTTATTTTCATAGTGTTTTGAATAGCTGGTGAGGGACTGTCGGTGTGAAAATGATCTCAAAAAATTGATGATGATGATGATGAGCATGGATTTCTATGGCGCAAGGGCATCTATGGCCAAAGAGCGCCATGGCACAAGGTGTTTTCGATTACTCAAGGTGAGGTCAAAGACCGATTTTCCAACCATTTCACCCATTATAGGCCGAGCACCAGGCCAGGGGAAAGCTTTTACCCATTGTGTCACCGGCGGATACCCGGCGGCACTGGGGATCGAACCCCGCACCTCCCGCATGCGAGGCGGATGCTTAACCACTCATCTTAAAAAAATGAGAAGGGCGATGAACGGACACACAGCGCGCTTGTGTCTGTCTTTCTGTGTCTTCTCGAAACGTTTTTTAGCCCTGCACAAAAATTAAGCCAATGGATCAAAATATCAGTGAGGGGTATTTAGGTTTGGTTTAAGGGGTTTGACGTCCCAAAGCGATTAAAGCTATGAGGGACGCCTTAGTGAAGGGATCCGGAAATTTCGACCACCTGGGGTCCTTTAACGTGCACTGACTTGATCCAGCAAGCGATTAATGATAATTACACAGCTTTCAGAAGCGAACAGTGCGAAGAAAAATAAATGGCAATGGGCGCTGTTTACTCCTAAAAGCAATGCCAAACCAACTAGCCCAAGTTGCGATTTTCACTGAAGTGATCATCATCATCACCGCCATCCTGACTACGCGCACTTCTGGACAAATGTCTCTCCCTTGTCTCTACAATTAATCCTGTCCTTTGCCAGCTGTGCCCACCGTATCCCCGCAAACTTAATCTCATCCGCCCACCTAACTTTCTGCCGCCCCCTGCTAAGCTTGTCTTCTCTTGGAATCCACTCCATTACCCTTAGGGACCATCGGTTATCTTGCCTTTGCATTACATGCCCTGCCCAAGCCCATTTCTTCCTCTTGATTTCGACTAGGATGTCATTAACTCGCGTTTGTTCCCTCACCCACTCTGCCCGCTTCCGGTCTCTTAACGTTACACCTGTCATTTTCTTTCCATGGCTGGCTGCGTTGTCCTTAACTTGAAGCAGAACCCTTTTCGTTAGCCTCCACGTTTCTGCTCCGTAGGTGAATACTTCTATGAACCAACCAATTAACTCAAGTGATAATTACATTCATTGTTACTTCCCATGACCATTTTCGGCTGCAAACAATCCGGGCTGTGAATGCGCCAAGTCATGTTAAAAGCAGCTGGTTACCGCGTGGCTGGGCTCGCAAACAGCTGGTGAAGCAGTTCGTCAGACCAGCTTAGACGCGTGGTCAGGGGCGGGACCATCTCTGGCATCGGCATCTCTATAAACGTCATGAATTAGCCCCATCAAGTAAAGATGATGTCATTGTATCAGCATACTGAATACGTGAACTTTTAAGTCGAATTAACAGCCATCACAAAGCACGTTTGAAATTAATGCTTTGTAGAAGCAGCCTCATTAATAGTTACAAAGTGCTCAGAATCATGCAGGTTTCTCGACTTAGCAATTTTTCTTGAATGAATCCTGTAGCCTAGGGACCATTCAACCAAGTTTTTGGTCTTGTTAGTTGCATGCATTTCGCACTTATTTTTCGTTTCTTAATTTTTATTGTACCTGAAACACCTCGTTGTAGGGCATTACATTAGGATCGAGAATGGAATTCAAAAGTTAAACATCGCCAGTGGCGGGTAAGGATAGCGCTTATCGGTTAACTTTATGGGCTATGTAGGCAGGAAGGTCATTTTAATTTGGACAGTCATCGGAGGGGAGGGGGGGGTGGGGGCTTTAAAAACTACGCCTAGCTTCAAAAAGTGTGACGTAGCGGTTTCTCCTGAATTCTTTCCTTCCGCCATGTTCTGACCAAACCATCAGTAAACAGCATCGTGACGTCACCGAGGGGGCGAACGCGTGTGGCGATAAAGAAGAATTGAGACGCTTGACGCCGCTTGCGTAGAGTCCCCAGGTTCCAGGAGGCGCTTACTACGTCGCGGAAATGCAAACAGGGTTGTATTACGTAGGCCCGTATTTTGTGCGTCGCCCTCACGCTACGCTTGCCACAAAGACCGCTCGACGGGAAGTTTATAAGCACAGATAAATCTTGTTTGCTTCGAGACACTGGTGTAAAGAATGCCCCGCTTTTCTGTTGGTTAGTTTTTTTTTTATTTCGCCTGTACTTATCCGTGCATCGCACAGACGTACTTTCGCAAGCCCCTGGACTGACGCAATCTTCTGGACAAGAATGAACTCTGGCTACTGCCAGCGTTATCTCGGACCGGCGTTTCCAGGTGCCCCATTGCATCATAGCTGGGCAAACCGCAACCTCACACGCCCTCTCAACTGCTCCTGATAAGCGTCGGCCCGGATAAGCCCGGTCGCCAGCGAGCTTATAAGTGGACCTCCTGATACGGACTTGTGATGAGAGCCTGATGCTATGTCGGTCGGAAGTGCAGTCGTTTTCGCAATGGCTATACAGACGTGTCTGAACGTGCGGCGGAGCCATGTCGTCTGCTCGAGTTGAAGTCACGCTTCATGACGTCATGTGACGTCGGAGTGACGCAGCTCGGCCTTTTGAGCTAGGACGGGAGTTGGCCTCACGTTCGCTTTCGAGACAGGCGAAAGTGTGGAGAGGAGGGCCTTCAGCCCCCCTTAACTCAATCGCTAAAGCGCGATCGCAGCCTATACTGCAAGCCCCGCCGCGGTGGCTCAGTGGTTAGGGCGCTGGACTACTGATCCGGAGTTCCCGGGTTCGAACCCGACCGCGGAGGCTGCGTTTTTATGGAGGAAAAACGCTAAGGCGCCCGTGTGCTGTGCGATGTCAGTGCACGTTAAAGATCCCCAGGTGGTCGAAATTATTCCGGAGTCCTCCACTACGGCACCTCTCTCTTCCTTTCTTCTTTCACTCCCTCCCTTATCCCTTCCCTAACGGCGCGGTTCAGGTGTCCAACGATATATGAGACAAATACTGCGCCCCAAAAAAACCAATTATTATTATTATTATTATTATTATTATTATTATTATTATTATTATTATTATTATTATTATTATTATTATTATTATTATACTGCACGGAAGCGGAAAGAAAAATGAGCGGGTATTAGACACTGCACGAGCTCTGTGTTTCAACTCAGGGTTTGAACAAGCTGCGCGAATGTCAAAGGAAAAAAATTGAACAATGACAATCTGTAAAAGTTCGATTAGTTTTCTTTCATGCTCCTACAAGCATACTGATTTCTGACAGTATATTGCAAGAAGCGTGCTTCCCGACGTATTTATCAACGCAAAGCGACAGTTCCAGCTAGTTGAGATGCTAGATGCCTTGTGGATGATTAACTCACTGCAAAAGCTTACTGCAAACATAATACCAGGTGTTTGAGGGAAAACTTTCAGAAATTTTCAAAAATAAGCTTTTTGGGGTAAAAATATGGTTTTTGCGGTATAGTATTACCAGTGTTGGTGGACAGCGGAAAGACGGTGAATTGTCTTGAGTAGTAAGCTAGTTAACTAATTTCTCATATCGAACTTTTTAACTATCACAGACGGGCAAATGGTTGAATTAGACATTTGTACCTGGTCGTTAGTAATAGCTATATCAGGTTTTTTTTTTAGAATTTCGAAAACGCGATCACCCTCGCCGCTGTGGCTCGACAAAATTTGGCCGCATCGTGCGAAAATACTACGTGGGCTTTCGAAAGCATGCAGGCAAAGCAACCTCTAAGGTGCACGTACATAGTCGAAATAGCCACATTTTGTCGAGCCACAGCGGCTAGCGTAATCGCGTTCGCGAAATTCTAAAAACTGATATGGCTATTACTAACGACCAGCTACAAATCTGTAATTGGAACCAGTTAAAAAGTTAGTCATTAAAAACTTGAACAGGTAACTATTTAAGACCGGTTTTCCGGTGTCCGCCAACACTGATAACGCTATGCCGCAAAAGCCATATTTTTACCCCAAAAAGCATATTTTTGAAAATTTTTGAAAGTCTTCCCTGAAGCACCTGGTATTCCTAATGCTGCCGAATCTTCGGAGAAAGGCGAGAAGCCCTGGAGGTTTTCTTTTTTATTTGGCGTTAAGTTCTTGCCAGGCAGTTGTACGCCGGTTGCAGCGCGAAAGAACTGCTTCCCGTTGCGAGTGTTCGACCTCGCACACACACACACACAAAAAAACTGCGCTTTTGTTCCTTCCACAAACGATAACGCACGTTTGCCGAAGCACTCAAGCTGCCAGCAGTGTAGCGCAGTACGCTTGCACTCGGTACCGAGGAAACAAAAAAAAAAAAAGAGGCCATGCGAATGTGGAAGCGGATGGGTTACTTTTTCCGCCAGCGCTCCGCTCTTTGAATATATTTGCATATAAAGTGCCATGTACAGGTCGCACATTAGTCATTTCCCTCCAGAAGTGAAGTTACGTGTTTGCAGACCGTGTTCTCCGAGTTTTACTCTTACAAAATGGTCTATAGGCAGTCTATAGACTTCTTATATACTCCGTTGCTTTCTTCGAAATATTTATTTTTGTCCATTATTAGTCTACAGACAGTCTATAGACAAACGTCTGTTAAAAGTATTTGATCATAAATCAATGCATTGTCTATAGACTGACTATACTATTTCTATTGCCTATAGCATCCTCTATGGTTTGTCGATAAAGAGTCTGTAGACTTTATACACAGAAGCGATGCTCGTGACGCCATGCCGCAGTGGTATCGAGGGAATCGGGGTGCCCAAGTTTTGGGTTTGGCTTGGTTTTTGGGATTATGGCATGCGTAATAAGGGAATAATTACACATTAGCACCCACCGGTAGCATCTGCAGGGGCAGCGGCGGATCGCTTAACCACTGGACCACTGCGCTAGCCCTTACAAAAATTTCATTAGCGAGTCTATAGACTGCCCATAGACTTCTGTCTATAAAGTCTATAGTCTCTCTATAGACAATCCCTAGAGAATAATCTATAAGCAATACAAATCCTATGGACAGTCTATAGAAAATCATAGATATATAGCCATACACGTTTAGTAGACTTTTGTCTATAGACAGTCTGTAGACTATGAATAGACAAAATATGTATAGGAAGGCATTAGAGTATATAAGAAGTCTATAGGCTGTCTATAGACCATTTTTGTAAGGGAGTAGTGGTATGAGGACTGCCCGCGGTCTCTTAGTTCCTATCGCATTGTATACTCAATTAGGGGAAGATTAAGCCTCCTTCAAGTTTTTTTTTTTTTACTGCGCACTCTGACATTAATCGCTAGTGCTGCAAAACTTAAGCCGACGCTAACTCCAGGCGTTTCTACGTCGTAATCAGGGAATAAAATTTTGCGGAGTCGGGTCTTTCATGGTTTTGGGCAAACGAAAAAAGCAACGCTTTATCAAGGGGGTGACTATTCGGCTGGTCTTAAACGAAATGCATTGCCTCAAGATGCTGGAGATCGGGCAGGCTTATTATATGACAAATACAGGAGTAACTACTAATTTGAATCCAAACACGCGCAGCCATACGGCTACATAGGAAAACTGTATACCTTTCCGGTGTAGCCATTTGGCTGTGCCTGAGTGGATGCTAGAGCGGAAATGCTCCCTTATTTGCAGTCTACTCCGCGCTGGGGGACTCCCCTGAACTCACTGGACTGCAGTGCTCGAGAGTAATGATAGGTTTTGTATCCGGGAAGCTGCAGTTTAGCGTGTATTCATAAGTAGGATAAAAAGAACGGCATTGTATGTCATCCCCAGTGCTACAAGCACGCGTGTATTTTCTGAAAAATGTATACAGAAAGGACAAAAAAAAAAGTCATGGGGAGAGCGGGCGTTAACTCCTTTACGAGGTCTGGCCTCCTACCGGAACACATCAATCACTATTACGGCCAGCAGATAGAGCGTAACAGGGCCATCCAGCCCCGTGCAAGACGAATATATATCGGCCCCAGCTGGCTTCATTCAACGTGAACGTGTTTTTCGTGCTAATGAATGAGAGCTGTAAACATGAGGCGTCACTGGAAATGCCTCCCCCCCCCAATTCAGACCATTTTGGAAAGTTTCATTGGATCGCAAAACCTTTATTTCGTCAGAAAAGGCAAAATGCAGAAAGTTTCAGTGGTTTACCTTTACTGCTCTTTTATTTTTAGCGAGTTTGCGTAGTTCTCTGCACCTGACGGAAATGCTGTCCGCATATCTCGCGTGGCTCCATGCGTATTTTTATTGCGCTGTGTTCCTTTTGAGTGCAGAGCTGTCGCCCAGGCGGTTGCTATAGCTCGAAGCCCAAACGCCAAAAAGAAAAAAAAGCGTAATAAGTTTAATCGCAAAACATTGACGTCAGTTATGACGAAATGACACGAAAAATGGGGTGACATGTGCGACGAGCGATGGGTGTGGGAACCGGGCACTGCACTTGCGTGAGGCTTGCCGCAACCCATTTGATTTACACTGGTTTCCAGGGAATTCGCACTTCTCTCCCGCTCCGGCTGCACTGACGCGAACTGTTCTTGGCAGAACGAGTGATACATGTGGTTGTTGTTGAGGGCATACATACTGCGTCGCTGCTAGCATGAACACGCCTTCTTCCGACTCCCCCAAAGAACAGCTGTTCAGACGAACTCTGTATTACACATACGAATACCTGCTGTCACAAAAACTCTATGTGAACTTAGGTCTGCTTATGTGCAGTAGTGTGAAAGCAGTTCTCTTGCTGCTGCCGATTAAGTTGCGGCGTATTCGTTTCTGTATGCCTTTGCCGTTTATAAGTCCTGTTTCTCCCCCAACTTCGGCTCCACCACATCCGAATACGAGGGCCGGTCCAGTTGCTAGAGCGTCTGGTAAGCGAACCAAAGTACTAAATAATTAATTAGTTTAAATTAGTAATGAATGCGTGAAGTAATTCAGTGAATGCACTATTTAAAAATTCTTTTTCCATTTAATTACCCAATTAATTCATCATTTTGCTGGCTTAATCGTATGCGATTGAATCCACCTACATATTTTTTAATTCAACAATTATCTAGTCCATCAATTCGATTAAATTAGCCATTATAGTGAAGTAATTCACTGATTGCACTATTTAAAAATTCTTTTTTCCACTTAATTGTTCAATTAATTCATCATTTTGGTGACTTAATCGTATGCGATTGAATCCACCGACATATTTTTTAATTCAACAATTATCTAGTCCATCAATTCGATTAAATTAGCAATTATATTGTGAAGTATTTTACTAATACGAATAATAAATTACTTCAAACAATTAATCGTACACCCATTTAATTAACCATTTTGGTGTGAATTAATTATTCATTCATGCTCTATACACAACTATTTAATCAACTATTCTATTAATTACGTCCATAAATTATTATTGGCAGATCGTGCGGACACGCTCTGATGACAGGCTCTGCCGACAGGTCCTGTACACGCCACTCATGAGACAAGAAGTGCCTTGCATTAATATCTGCTTTCACAAATGGGCGTAATCACGCAGTATCTTACAGGGAAGCTGTTAGTATCCGCTGGCGTTGGCGTATAGTAGCCGGGCCGGTCATGTCGCGGTGCTGATCATCACGTGATCAGCACCTTGACGTCACTCAAACTAGCGCTTCATGTGGCTGCACCGCCACATGTTCTGCGCAGGCTTCGGTACCCTACGCCAAGACGTCTATGCAAATGTTGGTGTCTAAGGCCAACATGAAAAACACATTGGGGAAAAAAAAACTCAGCAGGGAGCATCCGTCATAAGCTTGGAGTATAGTCATATAAAGCAAAAAGCAGGGAGTCGTTCCCCCCGTGATCAAAGTGATGGCGTGCGATGATATTTATGACTGCTGCTCGCGCGCATGCGCGAATCAGCGTGGATAACTGAGTGTACGCCAACCTCTTTGCTGTAGACAGCCGCACCATGGTGTCTACATGCGCGCCATGCTTGATGCTGTCGTCCGCTTCAGCAATTCTCACCGGTCGACCTAAAGGTGGTACTATGCGAGAACAGTAGCAACGAGGATAATGAACTGTGCGTGTAGCATTAATTACCGTCTATATGTGGAGTATACGTGTTTATAGAACCTAACGCAATAGCGTTAAAGGGGCTCTGAAACACCTTCCGAGGAGAGGACATCAACTTGATCAATCACTGCATTGCGTTGCCATGAACACCTGAGCCAAATAATACTCTTCTACACGCAGCAGACGACCCACAATCACGCGTCGAAGTTGGCGAGCCCTTCCCGGCGACACTTTCATGCTCGCACCCTCCTCCGTCGGTCGCATCTGCGTGTACATGTTGAGAGATGGCTATTGGTTAGATTCTTTCAGACGTCAGGCAGCTACCGTGGCCGCGGCCAATAAGCCGCGTAGCTCCGGCGGGTCAGTAACCTCTCCACCAGAGGTGGGGCCGGCGGAGGAGCGCCGACCTTCCAGCGTGAAAAAAGTGACGAGAGGAGAGGGAAAGGCGCGAAGACGCTGAAATTCAAATTTTGACCACAGATAACTCTGTTTCGAGAAAGCGTATTAAAAAAATTCTTCCTGAACAATATTTGTGAAGCGCCGTGCTTTCACATCCCAGGCATACCGCAACTTTATTATAGGCCCTTTCAGGGCCCCTTTAAGGGCCTCGTTCCCAGAAAATCCGGTGTCACCGTTGCCGGCGTTGTCAGCGAAAAATCACGAGCATGGATCTGGCAGGTGGCGCCCAGAGAGCGACCTATAGGAGGCAGGTGGGCCACGCGACCTTGCGGCGTCATCACAACCTGCCCACCGGATAGTGAGCAAGCTGCCCACAGTGGAAGGTTGCAGTTAAATTAATAATTTTCTATTCGGGAAGAGCAACCTAGGCCGATCAAGGCCCACCGCTGGGAGCACCTGCCATCGCAGGGCAGTGGCGCATCGCTTAACCGCTGCACCACTGCGCCAGGAGGGTTATGAGGACACCCGAGAATCTATGAATGTAAAGTAGAGAATGACCTTCTGGAGATATGGGAATTAACCCAGTACGCTATCGCGTCAATCATACCCTTATGGCGCAGCTTAAGTGTCCATTAAGATTTTTAAAGGTATATTTAGCGACGAAAAAGAGGTACGAATAGATTATTTACATTACAGAACAGCCGCTAATTCTGTACAGTATTATTCCGTCTGAATCGAGTTTTGTTTTGCAACCATGTTTCCTGGTACCTCTGTTCAAAGAGCAAGGCAAGTGGGCTCACATCATTTTTCACTGGACGAGACTGGGGTCTATTGTTGCCTGATCACTATCGTGACATCACAGTACGCCGAACTCAGCCGTCGTCCCACCCAAGCAATATCTTTAGCAATTAATAGGCCACCGTTTAATTGTGCATGCACTCTACAAATCACAAACCCGGCTAACATTATCGTCAAACAGGCTACGTTCAGTTCAAGACAAATGCCTCTATCACTGACCTCTAGTCAGTCGTGTTCTGTTGCAGCCGTTTTATCTAATCATACTTCGTTATTTCATCTTCCTACTTGCACCTCTGCCACCCCAGGCTCCGCCTTCCTTCCACTGAAATTCTTCAGCAACCATTGCTTACCTCTTCCTGGAATTGCGTGCCCCGCACAAGTACATTTCTACAAACTGATTTCCGCTGAAATAGCATTTAATCAAAAAGAGTTTGTTCCCGTCTGGTAGAGCATTGTCCATATCAGATGGGATACGATTGCTTTATCTCCTCCGTCGTCATGTTATCGATATGACCCTGTTGTCCCTCCTTCACATTTTTTATAACATCCTGAAACATAAAACGCGGTCGTGTCCACGATTCATACATAGGCGGACCCTCCTTTTCAAAACCCCCTATATCCATCCTTTTCTCCTAATGTAACAGAGGGGGTTACCTGTGCTGCCTATCTGGGCGCTCTCCTTCACCACTATCTAACTATTCTTGGGGAGGACCACTAACCTCCTGATCCTGATGAACACGTGCTCGACATGGACAGTTTCCACAGTTTCTTTTTTCTGATACCTATAGCTTTCCTGGGCATTAATTTTTTTTTTCTGTTGACTCTATTGGGCATCACCAGCTGGTGCCATCTGTCGGCTGCCAGTAGTACTTACTAAACACACGTACATCAATGGGGATATTTAATTTATATTTCAAAGAAAACTAAAGAGCACACTGAGACGCTGCACTGAAATATATTGATACTGAAGGCCTATTCATCCTACTCGCTGCAAAGAATGACGTAAAAAGCTTCCTGCTCTCTGCACCGACTAGTTTGGCGGCCATAGGAGCTCAATGAGCCGCACAAAGTTTCAAAATGACCGTGGCAATTTTTGATTATCAGCGTCATACAGCACGTTTTTACAGCGACAGCTGTTTTTGGATCGTTCCTAGCGTACCCGGCGAGGCGGCGTCATCGGCGCGCCTGGCCTGCGCCATGACGTCACCGCCAGCATGGAGCAGTGTGAGCGCGCTCCTCGCTCGCAGGTCACCCGAATACTCGACTCTTCTGATTGGCCTAACTTGCCCCCCCCCCACCTCCCGAATTTGACGGCGTAAAGAGATTCGTGGGGCGCTACAGACGCCATGATGACGCAGCACATGCAACGACTGTGCTGGTTGAACGCAACAATGACAAAGCATGATCGTTGAGACATTTTTTTTTCTGCCAATCCACATTCGCGTCCATTCTGTTCCGCAAAACTAGCCCACGAGGGAAAACGAACAAAGATCACCTCGCTACAATTCAGGTTCACGGTTTCATCGGGATGAACAACAGCGCCAATGTTGTACAAGTGCGCACCGCATAAATGGCTGCGTGTAGTGCTCACTTCATGCATAATGACTTTGAGAGTAGAGCAAGTTATTCCCGTTGTCCAGGTGATCCTGGAAGAAGAGGAAGAGAAAACGGATGAAGGAGAAGAAGATAGGAGGTAGACATGAAACGATTTCATTTTCACGTGCCCAGACCCGAGCGGATGAGGACTGGACCGGCGCGCTTACGCCATCCATATATCGAAGCCTTACGCATCTTAGCGGTATCTAAACGCTCTTTAGTTTTATCCGCTTTGAACCAGCGGAAGGATTTCAGCGTTGTACATTCTGTCCCATCATGTCCCATGGTATGGTATCGCGTGGTGTGTAAAACGGGGTATCGTACGATGTGGTACGTTATCGTATAGTATGATGTGGTGCGGTGTGGTATGATATGATGTGGTATGTCAGGCTGTATGTTGTGTTATGGTATGATGTGATATGCTGTGGTATGGTGTGCTGGGGTATGGTATGGTTTGACGTGCTGTTATATGGTATAACGTGGTATGGTTTACGGTTTATGGGTGTTTAGCGCCCCAAAGCAACTCGGGCTATGAGGGACGCCGTACTGAAGGGCTCCGGAAATTTCGACCACCTGGGGTTCTTTAATGTGCACTGACATCGCACAGTACACGGGCCTCTGGAATTTCGCCTCCATCGAAATTCGGCCGCCTCGGCCGGGATCGAGCCCGCGCCTTTCGGTCCAGCAGCCGAGTGCCATAACCACTCAGTCATCGCGGTGGCTTGGTATAACGTGGTATGGTATGGCATGATATATGTTATAGTATGGTTCGGTATGTGGTATGGTATGGCGTGATAAGATATGGTATGAAGTGGTGTGATATGGCATGGTATGGCGTGATATGATGCAGTACGTTATGGTATAGTATGATTTGGAATTAGGGTATGGCATGACGTGCACCAAAAGGTCCCAAAGCTTCAAGTGCTCTATGATATTCGCTATAGCGGAGATATCCTGGTTGGTTTCCACCAAGTGACACATCGTGCAGTACATGGACTTATTTGCGTCTCGTTTCCGCCAAAACGAGGCTGCTGAAGCCGAGGTTCGATCTCGAGACCTTGTGGGGATCAGCTGTGGAACTCCAGTGCCGCTGAGTCGCCGCGACGGTTGTTCTGCGCCTATTCTGCAGCAATTATCTCGATCCCCATCTGCTCCCACGTTGACTGTATGCGCTGATCGTTTGCCTTGCTGTCATTATTATTGCGAGGCAGTTGCACGGGCGGCAGCAGAATTTCCCTTCTCATTGCAACCACATGCAACACAGGCGCTACATACTGTCAAGTTTCTTTTCTGCTTTCGAACTGCCATTACATATGCGCTAAGGTATAGTCTATAGCATGTGCACACAGTTCAATGCCTCAGTGCCTCCGCAGGCTTGTGTACCTGAGCCTAGAAGTCAAGCTACGGCAAAGCCGGTGAACTGCAACACACATATTTTCTCTGCTCTTATTTTATTCTTTCATGTGCACATTTTGAAATACATGCGGCCATGAAACAGCGCGGATAGAGTAGAAATGATATACGGGGTCAGGCAGCTGTTCTAAAGCAGGGAAACCTGCGAAATACAATGACAGATGAAAGCTGAGTTTTCCTTTGCCAGGCGCTTTCTCTTACTTGTTTGTTTTTACTGTAAACACATTTTTGGGCGCGATTTTTGGTAGTCAAGCGCAGTAAATATCAATGCCAAGGTTAACGGCATCGTCAATAAATTAGATATGAGGGAGACAGCGAACACGAAACGCTCCGTGAAACTGCCTCTGCGTTGTTGTTGTTGTTGTTGTTGTTGTTGTTGTTGTTGTTGTTGTTGTTGTTGTTGTTGTTGTTGTTGTTGTTGTTGTTGTTGTTGTTGTCGTCGTCGTCATCGTCGTCGTCGTCGTCGTCGTCGTTGTTGTTGTTGTTGTTGCTGTTGTTGTTGTTGTTGTTGTTGTTGTTGTTGTTGTTGTTGTTGTTGTTGTTGTTGTTGTTGTTGTTGTTGTTGTTGTTGTTGTTGTTGTTGTTGTTGTTGTTGTTGTTGTTGTTGTTGTTGTTGTTGTTGTTGTTGTTGTTGTTGTTGTTGTTGTTGTTGTTGTTGTTGTTGAAGCGATGGCAGATACCCACGGTGGGGGATTGGCCAGAGCTTCGTGCAGATCCAAACAGGAGAAAAATTGACCCAGTCTTACCTCAAGCGGCTCAAAAATAAAAATTTAGGAGTCTGGGGAAACGAATAACGAATTTTGAGAGATTTTGAGGAGATTGGAATGAAAATTGAGGGAGCAAAGTGAGGGCTAAAGCAAATTAATTCAAAAGTAAGAACAATAAATAAATATATTTTAAGAGGAAATTAAAGGAAAAGAAGAGTTAAATCTCCCGGTCTGGTTCTGTTCATGCTACGTTTTCCTCCTCGCCATCTTCCCCGTCTTCGCCTGCCAGCTGGATAGCACGTCCAACTCTACCTTAAGCGGACCTCGCGCAGTGCACAGCGCATACAGCGTATAAGGTTATAAGCACATGGGCGTTCATAATTGGGGCATTCTGTACGGAGACTTTTCCCCCTTTTCGGGGAATTGTAGGGGTAAAAAATAATAATAATAATTGGTTTTGGGGGGAAAGGAAATGGCGCAGTATCTGTCTCATATATCATTGGACACCTGAACCGCGCCGTAAGGGAAGGGTAAAGGAGGGAGTGAAAGAAGAAAGGAAGAGAGAGGTGCCGTAGTGGAGGGCTCCGGAATAATTTCGACCACCTGGGGATCTTTAACGTGTACTGACATCGCACAGCACACGGGCGCCTTAGCGTTTTTCCTCCATCAAAACGCAGCCGCCGCGGTCGGGTTCGAACCCGGGAACTCCGGATCAGTAGTCGAGCGCCCTAACCACTGAGCCACCGCGGCGGGGGGGGGGGGGGAGTAAAAAACTGAAAAAGCCCATTTTTAAAAAAATTGCGTAAAGTCCTAGGTGAAGCAGCCTGTATATTTGTGGCTATACTCTTTTTAGTGCACTCTCGTCTATAGACAGTCGATCGACTATGAATAAAGAAAAGGAAGTATATATAGGAAGGCAACAGAGTCGATAAGAAGTCAATAGTATGTTTACAGACCCTTTTTACAAGGGGAGAACAAAAAGGTAGAGTTAACTTTCCAGCCGCGACCTTTTACGCAAGACATCTCGGCTTCTGATAGGACGTCGCAGGGCACCAGTCCTCCACGCGTTCAGGGCGCGTGTCACAGCAGGCATTGCGTTGCCGGTGTTTGCGTGTTGGTGGCCGGATTAGCGACCGAACAAAGCGTGCCAAAGATAGGGGTCGCGACCTTGCGTAAACACAATGGCGACGAATACTTATTAGTCCTAAAGCGCCATGCTCTGTCAGTGCTCGCAGTAGACTTTGTTGTGTAGTATACGATAACGTGCGAAGCAGCGCATCCGTGTAGGTTGGAGTGGGGGCTATAAACTGCAACGCCGTTAACCTTTATTTTATTCTTTTCTGTTCGCCCTTTCGGTACACAGTGCGGCGCGTGCCGACACTAATGCGCGTCGTACAGGAGAGGGGACTCGAGTGTCGAAACGGGTGTCGAAACCGGCGGCTGCGTTTTTATGGAGGAAAAACGCAAAGGCGCCCGTGTGCTGTGCGATGTCAGTGCACGTTAAAGGTCCCCAGGTGGTCGAAATTATTCCGGAGCCCTCCACTACGGCACCTCTTTCTTCCTTTCTTCTTTCACTCCCTCCCTATCCCTTCCCTTACGGCGCGGTTCAGGTGTCCAACGATATATGAGACAGATACTGCGCCATTTCCTTTCCACAAAAACCAATTATTATTATTATTAAACCGGCGGCAGCGAATCTTCACGGAGTATCTGTTACGGGTCCAAGTTGGACTTATTTTTGGAAATGTGGCGGGGAGTTTGAAGGTTGCTTCACTCCCGCCACCGGTTGGCCCGGTATTGCACTACCTCTGGGATCGGCCTTGTCTTTAGCGCGTCTTTGCTATCCTGTCTTTCTGCCCCATCTTTCATCTCTCCTACTATCTGCACGTGGTAGCGATTGTGGCTCGGCTTGAGCCAGTGGGCAGGCCTGTGCACTTTCCTTTTCTTTCTTCCTGGCATCAACTTCTCTCTCTCTCTCTCTATCTTCATGGTCTACTGTGGGCGACGTGCTGAGAAAGCTTACGGCCATCACGCTTCGGTTCTTCAGTGTGACGCGCACAGCCGCAGTCTGAGGAACGGGCCCACTCGGGCGCTCAGAAGGAGGCCGTGTGTGTGCAATCGGGAGGAAAAGTATCCGGAAAGCCTAAGAAGCAATCGAAGCCGATAGGTCTGTTTTTGGAGAAGGCAGAAAACCGGAACTCAAGCGCACTAGTCTGTGTAGTAAAACCGCGACTACAAGCCGCCGCGGTGGCTGAGTGGTTATGGCGCTCGGCTGCCAGCCCAAAAGACGCGTGTTCGATCCCGGCCGCGGCGGTCGAATTTCGATGGAGGCGAAATTCTGGAGGCCCGTGTGCTGTGCGATGTCAGTGCACGTTAAAGATCCCCAGGTGGTCGAAATTATTCTGGAGCCCTCCACTACGGCGTCTCTATAGCCTGAGTTGCTTTGGGACGTTAAACCAACCATAAACCAAGACCGCGACTAAAGCGCACTATAGTCGGATACAGCTTACAAATGCTGCGGCTTTTCCCCGTCAAAGGACCCCCTTCCAGCCAATGGCGTCGGCCGATTCTCATGAACCTGCTAGTGTGACCACACAGGGAACGGTAGACGAAAGGTGATATCATTCCCTCTATGGTCAGGGATAGACCCCTCTTTCCATGGTGGCGCCTCTCCTTGCATTGCCATGATAATCGCCCGACGCCTTTGGATGGAAAGGGGCCCTTTGACGGGGAAAAGCCGCTGCGTTCTTGAGTTGTATCCGACTATAATCTGTATAGTCAAATGAGATGGTCGTTGACAGATGGGGCACTTGTAGACACCCAAAACGCTGTTCCCGTGTCAAGAGTCATTTGATCCAGATAGTATGCACAAATTTATTTATTTATAGGTACTCCAATCCCACATTTTGGGATTTTAGGAAGGTGGGTGCATAAATAAAGAGGGGCAGATTAAAGCAAGACAAATAACAAAAAAACGCCCATATCAAGCAGGATTTAAAAAAGAGGGCAGCAAATGACGGCACTGATAACTGCAAAACCACAATGTCACTATGACCAGTTGCCGTTTTTGGAAAAAAAAGACTTGTAACAGTTATTGCGTGGCTTTAATGAGTTATTGTTAAAGCATGCCTCCGTCTAGTACAGCGTATCCGGATAAGAAGATCACTTCAGATCATTATAGTGCCCCTTAATTAATTGAAAGAGGAGCTTAAGTAGGATGAGAGAATTTCTTTCACTAAGTGGTGCCAAGTTAGCTTGCTAATGAGCCATGAGCCAGTAACTGAGGCGAGCTTAAAGATATGTTTAAATATTGCGCATTATGTATGTTTTTACGAGATGCAGCGTTTTTTAAGGGATATATTAATTAATAAACGCTACATCTGAAGGCATCCTATGACTTGCATGCGCGCCGGTTTCTCGCCTACTTTCCGCACATGGCAGCAAGATTCCTATACGTCCGCACACCGAACCTGTTTGCAAAGATTATCCACGTGCACACGAGCACGTATGGGTGTATATACACAGTGCATATATAACAGCTTGTCTAGGACGGAGATACCTTCGATACAATAGTTTACGGGACCTTAGAAGCACTGAAGCAGGTTGCAATGACATGGACTCTGCTGGTGTTATACAAATAAACTAATCAGCGGCGTGCAACAACTTGTTCAGGCATGAACAATCTGACGAGTTTATGAATGAATTCTTGTATCTCACCCAATAGCCTGTGGCCAAATCTAGTATTATGAATAAATGAATGAGCGAAATGACCAATCAGAGCACACGTTAATTCATCGATCACTAACCCAATACCTGCGCTAAAGGTAAACGCCGCTTATTTTCCGCAGATGTTTCGACAGATTCTTCGTTCAATCTTCCAAAGACCCCACCTTGAGTAATCGAAGATACCCTGCGCCATGACGCTCTTTGGCCACAGATGCCCTTGCGCCATAAGAACCCATAACCGCCATCAATCTTCCAAGCTTCTGCTCTCGTTGATCTATAGTTGGATACAGCTCAAGAACGCAGCGGCTGTTCCCCGTCAAAGGACCCCCTTCCAGCAAATGGCGTCGGCCGATTCTCATTACCCTGCTAGTGTGACAATGCAGGGAGCGTCGCTACAATGGAGAGAGGGGTCTGTCCCCGACAACAGAAAGAAGCAATTATCCCCTTTCATCTACCACTCCCTGATTTGTCACACTAGCAGGGTCATGAGAATCCACCGACGCCATTGGCTAGAAGCGGGTGCTTTGACAGGGAAAAGACGCTGCGTTCTTAAGTTGCATCCCTCTAGAGCACAACCACAGTGCTGCTTGCATCACTCCCAACCAATGTAGGTGAAAAGCCACTGACAAGACGCTGACAAGGGAAACCGGACGGCGCATCGCTCCCGAGAACGTATATCTTATCTGCGGCACGCGAACCCTACAGAGTTCTCTCAAAGAGGCTTTGAACCCAGTCGGCGGTCTACGAGTTCGTGCCCCTTTTTACTTCCTGCAAACAATACACTGTCAGCTGCTCGAAGCTTTGGACCTTTGGCAAGGCCCCTGAACACAAAAGTAAAGCAGTGTTGTTTGCGTTACATTCGCAAGATTTTTCACAAGCAGGGGTCGCGTACAAGCAGCTCTTGTTTTGCATGGGACCATCCTGGGTGGCTTTGAGTGCTTGTGCATGCTTTGCTTTGTGTGTTCGCACGCGCCATCTCTTATATTTACCCTTTGCGTGTGTTCCATGCGAGACACCTTCGGCTGGGCGAACTTTACCACTTATCGTCGAAATCTCTTCTTTCCTGTCACGGGCGGTGGCTTCGGCGGCCGATGTTATCGCGTGGAGTGTACTAGCGCAGGTGCAAGTAAAATAGTCGGAGGTTGTTCCACAAACAGTGCTGAGAGCACTGCTACACTGGCAGCATGCAGAAGAGTTTTGATACTTCGATATCCTCTGTCGTTTGCTTCTTTTTCTGCATGTTCGTTTTTAGGTACGTTGCCATAGCAAAGCAATGAAACTTTATCCGCCTCTGACGCAGCTATTGAGCGATCTATTCATAGATCAATAATTTAAAGAGGCGAAACTTAATCTTTAGGGACCCCAAATTATCAGCGCTACGGAAAGCTTGGTACTCAGAGTCTCCGAACCACCAGCATTTGCGTGAGAAACACCGTTTAAATTCAAAAATTTTTCCTTCATAAAGTGCGCTAGTTTCCACGGTCCTTATGACGCTGCCTCAGGAGATTGTTTACGCCAGAAAAGGGAACGGGTGATACTTGTTTAAACAAATGACAAGAGACAATTCCACACACAGAGGAGCCGCCGCTAAGGTGAGACGACGTCGTCACCCGCTTTAAATATTTTCTAAGAGTGCTAGCGGTCATTGGGAAGGATGGTTCAGGATGGTTCAACTTGTCCTTCCCTTTCGCATGTCACTCTAAAGCACGGGAGCCATATGACTTGCGAAGCAGGGACGGTTGTCGCAGGTGTGTCTTGGCCACCCCTACCACAGCTTCACACGCCTGCAGTGACCAAGCAGGTATGGCGCACCAAAATTCTCGAGCCTATTGCTAATCAAGCACAAGCCCCAACCACGGTCCAAGGCAGGGACCGGCAAGTGACTTTGCCATCGCTCCCGAAGCTCTGCGCACCCTCAATGATGGAGTACGCAACGCGCTTCCAGTGTGCTGAGCCTGCTGCTGGTCAGGCACTAGACCAGGAACCGGTCCACGTCGAATACGAGCAAGTAATTGCAATGCTGAAGACATTTATGAACACCACGTGTGTGCTGTTTTGCAGCCTGCACATGCACTCCAGATCCACAAAATGCACTGCGGGCGCTGCATTGTTCAATTCAGTCCCTGCAGATCTTCAGTAGTTGGCACAATCGTTCCTCCGGCATCATCGTTCCGAGATGGAAGTCAGAATTTGAACCCGACCGCGGCGGCTGCGTTTTTATGGAGGAAAAACGCTAAGGCGCCCGTGTGCTTTGCGATGTCAGTGCACGTTTTAAAGATCCCCAGGTGGTCGAAATTATTCCGGAGCCCTCCACTACGGCACCTCTTCTTCCTTTCTTCTTTCACACCCTCCTTTATTCCTTCCCTTACGGCGCGGTTCAGGTGTCCAACTATATATGAGACAGATACTGCGCCATTTCCTTTCCACCAAAAACCAATTATTATTAATTATTATTAATGTCTTACGGTGTCATTTACATTATCAGCCGCAACGGCGAGCAACCTTTCTTCAGGGTGGAACATCTGCGCTGCGTGACTGCCCTGTGTTTAGCGATGAACAACGGTCGTTGTGTTCTAATGAGGTCCTAGTGCTTGGAAGCCCTCAAGGTGTGCAGACCACATATGCGACGGCCTGTGACTTTCAACGCGTCTGTGATTGCTTGCTGTGCTTGTTCCGGACCGAATCTTCCACTTTGCCTTTTACTCTCCCCCCTTCCCCCACCCATGTCTTCAAGTGCAGGGTAGCCAACCGGAACATTATTTTGATTAACCTCCCTACCTTCCCTCTACCGCTTGTCTTTCTCTTTACACCCAAATAAATATCAACGTTAATATAATCCATGATTTCAGTTAAAATGAAACCAAGCCTAATGCGGAGTCCACACGCTCCGTCATTTTTGGGTGCATGCACTATTAGAGCGACACTTTCACGTTCAGATTACCGTGCGAATATCTGTAAGGTTCGTATATACCACATGTATGAGCCCAACAAGCTTCAGGCGTTCGGCCATTTGCCGGCTCATCTCTAGTTTCACCAACACTGCAGTGATTAAGAGCTTCCTTCATAAAAACGGCCTGTATACAGAATACGTACTTCTTATAGACTCCATTATCTTCCTATAGATATTTCGTTTTGTCTATTCATGGTCTATGGACTGTCTATAGAGAAAAGTCTACTAAAACTGCACGACCATAAATCTATAGATTGTCTGTAGACTGCCTATAGGATTTGTATTTCCTATAGACTGTTCTCTAGGATTTGTCTTAGAGAGTCTATATACTTTATAGACAGAAGTCTGTGGACAGTCTATAGACTGTCTAAAGAAATTATTGTAACGGCTAGCTCATGAACCACGTGATACCGCCGCCGTCTAGCGATGTTTCTGACTTCATGCTGGATAGCGATAACGTGCCCAAGCAACGGCCGTTGCGTGCTTGCATCGTGGCTCCTTACGTGTCCCGCCATATTTTTTTTCTTTTTGTGCCTTCCTCTTGGCGCGCAGTGTGGCGCGTGCCGGTTTTACAGCGCGATAGCCGGTCGTGTAGGAGCCGCTCTCAGTCGTTTGGTTGATGGCCCGACTATGGACCGGAGATTGTTTCCGGCTCGGTGCAGCAGTCTGGACTGGCAACCGCCGTCCCTGTCTGCCGGTAATAGACAGCCGGGCCGTCATCACGCCACCACAGCTGCCGAGGCCGCTCTTAAAGCTGCAGTCTTATGGCACCGTTTAGATTACAGCCATATGCAGATTTAAAAGGGCACTGAGGAGGGCTCCGTCATATTTCTGTTCTCAGTAAAAATGAACTCAGTGACTCCTGGCTATGATTATGATTGTTCAGACTCAGGCATGTGTTGCTTGTACAGTTATAGGTGGGTTTTGTTTTATAAAGCTTTCGATAAATTTGGTATAGATGTTGCAGTTCACCTTGCAAAACTACAAGTAAATACAACATTTCGTCCCAACAGACACAAATAAATGTGGTTTGTAGTACCCACCCCTAGAACTTCCTATAATGAACCATCTTTATCTCACTCGCTACCTTCACAGCTAAACTAATTAAACCGAGAAGATCATTACTATTAAACTTAATAAACACCGATAAGCAGAGAACCAGTTCAGGGGAAAGCTTGTACCCATTGTATCACCAATGGGTTTCGGCGGCACTGGGGATCGAACCCCGCAACTCCCGCATGCGAGGTGGATGCTTAAGCATTGGCTGAACGCCCACGACATGTGCCCTCTCATATTGCCGCTGCCTGTGTTGGCAGCTCACAGGCCTGTCCACGTGCCTGACGTCATTTTGACGCGCTGTGCTATTCATCCCAGTTGCGTGAGCCAAAACTGGTCACGTTGCTATTTGTGCCAGCGCCATCTGCCACCGTTCGGACGAACTGGAGGCTTCTTCTTTAATCCGGGACAGTCACTTTCGGGAACTAAGCATCCTTTCGGGAACTTTCGGGAAATAAGCGCTCACTTTCGGAATATGACCATATATAAGTACGAAAATGATTTTCGTTTTTTCTCCATAAAAACACAGCCGCGGCGGCTGCGTTTTTATGGAGGAAAAACGCTGAGGCGCCCGTGTGCTGTGCGATGTCAGTGCACGTTAAAGATCCCCAGGTGGTCTAAATTATTCCGGAGCCCTCCACTACGGCACCTCTCTCTCCCTTTCTTCTTTCACTCCCTCCTTTACCCTTCCCTTACGGCGCGGTTCAGGTGTCCAACGATATATGAGACAGATACTGCGCCATTTTCTTTTCCCCCAAAACCAATTATTATTATTATTATTATTATTATTATTATTATTATTATTATTATTATTATTATTATTATTATTATTATTATTATTATTATTATTATTATTATTATTCTGTAAACAACCTCTTCTCACCCTGAAGAATAATCTCGATGCCTCAGCAGACAGTTCTTAATGAGGGAGGCTGTCAGCAGCCCGAGGCTGCTTGCAGAAACGGCGCCGCAAAATCTACTGGGGCGGTTCGGAGAGGCAAAACGCAAATGCGCCCGTGTGCAGTGCGATGTCAGTGCACGTTAAAGATCCCCAGGTGGTCGAAATTATTCCGGAGCCCTCCACTACGGCACTTCTTTCTTCCTCTTCTTTCACTCCCTCTTTTACCCCTTCCCTTACGGCGTTGGAACCATCGTTGGAATATCGTTGGAACCATCTCCGCCGATATATGAGATAGATACTGCGCCATTTCCTTTCCCTCAAAACCAATTATTATTATTATTATTATGGCGCGGTTCAGGTGTCCGCCGACATATGAGACAGATACTGCGCCATTTCCTTTCCCCCAAAACCAATTATTATTATTATTATTATTATTATTATTATTATTATTATTATTATTATTATTATTATTATTATTATTATTATTATTATTATTATTATTATTATTATTATTATTATTCGGAGGAGAAGCAGTCGGAAGAAAATTTTAGATAGGTATGACGCCTCTCTGGCTACTTCGAAAGGCAAAATAAAAAAAAAGTGAACGAAATGCAGAGCCTCATAAATTGGCTGTACATTAGGAAAGGCCTAATGTATGCGCTGCATTATCAGAAAATCACTTCCTTGTCAGCGTCTGAAATCAGCGTCCAGTTGATTTTTGTCGCGCCCCGCAAACGGCCGCCACTAGGTTAGGTGCCTAATCTAGTACACTATAGCCACTCTACTACATCGCATTCGCACGGGTTCTCGGACGCCAGCGTGGATGTATGCGCCACGACTGGAACCATCTCCCCTGTGTTAATAATAATAATAATAATAATAATAATAATAATAATAATAATAATAATTGGTTTGGGGTGAAAGGAAATGGCGCAGTATCTGTCTCATATATCGTTGGACAGCTGAACCGCGCCGTAAGGGAAGGGATGAGGGAGGGAGTGAAAGAAGAAAGGAAGAAAGGTGCCGTAGTGGAGGGTTCCGGAATAATTTCGACCGCCTGGGGATCTTTAACGTGCACTGACATCGCGCAGCACTCGGGCGCCTTAGCGTTTCGCCTTCATAAAAACGCAGCCGCCGCGGTCGGGTTCGAACCCGGGAACTCCGGATCAGTAGGCGAGCGCCCTGAACACTGAGCCACCGCGGCGGGTACGCCCTGTGTTCTTCGCATGCTGTTTTCGGTGTTTACAGTCGATTACATCCATGTCTTATTGAGCAGGCAAGGACAGGGACATGAGGGGTTCGTGAGGGCATACTCATGATGGAAGCTCACGTTTGGGAACCATACTCACAGGAGTACGAAAATGATCCTCGCATTGCAGAGCAGACACACAGCTTAAAGAGCAAATCCCAACGAAACACAAAAAGTGCAGAATTACACAAAACTGACAAGACAGTTAAATCGCGAGAAAACGTTTCACTATTCATACTGGAAACAACTTCGGGCGGCAGACTTCCCTTTGCGGGTCTTCAGTGCAAAACAGGAATATACGAAACAGGTTACTATGAAATAAATACTGTGAATACACACGAAGGCGGCTTCGCGTATCTTTCGCTGTCTACGCCTGTCTAGGTGGCATCCGCAGCGCAACAATCAGCTCTTGTCCGAGGCGTAATAATGTTCGCAATGCCGCTTCTATATTCTTAGTGCGCGTCTGCGGGGAAGTCTGAATAAGCGTGTCTGATGCAGGCGAAGGCGGTTGATTAGCCCGGTACAGGAACACTCGAGGACACAACGATGGTGAAAAGAGCTCAAACAGTACGCCGACTACCAGCTGCGTGCCAACGCGCCTGTGCCACTTAATATGCACACCGAGTCTGAAAGAGTACAGCCTTGCATCGCCGACAGCATCTCTCTGTACTTTCCACTGCTCGGCAACCGTAAAGTCCTTCACGAAAACTCTTACGTGACGGGGCACGTTGGCCTTCCAGACCCCACGCTTTGCAGGGGACTTTGTAAACATCCCGTCCCGTGGCAAGCCCCGTGGCGCTTAAAAAGCGACACGGGACTTACCTAGCGTTTGTAATGTTAGAAAGTGTGCCTTATCTTTTTGTCTTTTTTTTACCTGCCTCCTCCCATCATCATCATCCCCTATCGTGACCCTCTTTTTTTCTCCTCTTCCTTTTCCCCAGTGCAGAGTAGCAGGCCAGGTATTTGTTCTTCGGGCCAACTTCTCTGTCTTTCCGTCAGTGAACCCCCCCTCTCTCTCTCTCGTAAACAGCTCGACCTTATTCCATCAAAGAATTCCTGCTCTATTTTTTCCCCTCGGCCCACCGAATTCTTGGCGTGTATACGGTTGGACAAAGCATGCATAATGTTTGCGTTCGTACATGTTTTTCAGTTGTGATTTCTCAGCACGTTCATTAAGTGCTTCAGCGGAATGCGCATTCAGCTGGTTATAAGCGCAGTGCTTTTGTCTTTATTTCCGGGCGTATGTCCGCAAGTGCTTGTTTTATTCCGGTGTTCTGTAAACCTGTCCAAGATTCAGTCCCTGTGGACCGCTGCTTCAGTTCAGATCGAATCTATTTTCTCAACAACCGAGGTCATGCTCTCCTCATTGCCGTCGCTCGCGGGGAGGAGGTCAAGGGCGAGATTGGGAGAGGGGAACGAAGCCGCGCCTAGGGCCAGGACGGCTAGTCACTTCTGTACGCGAAACTTTGTAGCGCAAGAGAATTATCTGCGAGGCACGTGCACATTTAACTGGACTGAATGTAGGAGAAGTCCTTAGAGAAAATAATCGCCGCATACTCAAAAGACATTTTGGAAAAACCGCGGTTTCTCATGCCGATCATGCCATTATAAGGTTCGACCTCATGTACGGCTTCAGGATCGGCGCAGTTTGAGGATGATGCTCCCTGGTTCGACTCCCAATCGCGGCTCAAGTTTCTTTTCTGCTGGATATACCTATATACAGCTGGGAAAAAAATTCAGCAGACGGCACTGTCCGAATATTGTGGATCAACTCGGCTTCAGTTTCGCCCTGATGTTCGGCTTTTTGTTCGCCCTCATGTACGGGTTTATGTTCGCGATTATAAAACATAAAACTACGCAGGGGACGGGACACAGGAGAGAAGTGGACAGGACGGGCGCAGAACTAACAACTTATTTATTGGAGCGAGGCCCCTTTCCTTCAACAGCAAACGCAAGCGCTCGCGGAAAGAGCGGCGGGAATTTAAGTTATTCCGTATGTGCACAAGATCTCACTTGGCCTGAAGAAGATGGGGAAAAAAAATTTTGCGAACGTTTCCCCCCCCCCCCCCCCCCCCCCCGCCCGCGATGCAAGCTGTCCCGTCTCTGCCTATTAAAACAAAAGTAGTCGGAAAAAAGCAGGTTGTGGAATCGACTACAGACCAAAGTATGTGCCCTGCAGAACAGAAGTTGTTTATGGGATTCCACTGAGCTGCGATTCCGCATATGTAGGACGGACGGGACGCTGCATTAACAAGTGTCTTCAAGAGCACAGCTATGAGTTCGCATTGTGGGCAGCTTCCTTATAAAAATGCTCTATAGACAGTCTATAGACTTCTTATAGACTCTATTGCCCTCCTAAAGATATTTATTTTTGTCTATTCATAGTATATAGACTGTCTATGGATTAACGTATGCTAAAAGTGTATGGCCTAAATCGATAGATTGCCTATAGACTGCCTAAAGGATTTGTATTGCCTATAGACTATTGTGTGGGGTTGTCTTTAGAGACTGCATCGACTTTATAGACAAAAGTGTATGAACAGTCTATAGAATGTCTAAAAAATTTTGTAAGGGGAGCACTTGCATAGACACTGCCAGTCTTGTGCAAAGAAGAAAAATTAAAAATGCGCGCCACATTTAAAGCACGCAAAGATTGCGGAAAGCATGCGCAAGGGACAAAAAGGCACGTGAAATCATTAAAGCCATGCACATCGTAAGTTATGGGCATAAAAAAGCGCTTTAGTGCTGCATTGATACACCTGTACAAGAAAGAGCTTCGCTTTCTCGGCTGGATAAGATGACTTCGCGCGGTGCAGTGATATGAGTGTTTGTCGAGCATGCGTTTTGCTGTTGAAGGAAAAGGGCCTCGCTCCAATAAATCAGTTGTTAGTTCTGCGCTCACCCTGCTTGCTTCTCTTCTGTGTCCTGTCCCCTGCGTAGCTTTTTTTCTTTTTAAATCATGCCATACCAACTGGCCCCTCATCTCTCAATCCTGGAATTCATGTTCACCCTCATGTACACAGGGACTCCGGAACTTTTTTCGAGTAGCGGGGGGGGGGGGGGGGGGGGAGGTCTTCGAGTTTTTTTAGTTGTTTATGTAGTTATGTCATGTTTAATTTAAATGTTTATTCAACTTTATTTACTTTTTATTTATGTTTTCATACTTGGCTGTTCAAAAGTGCATTTGTAATGGGCATAAAACGTGAATTGAAATGGGCAAATTTATATATATATATATATATATATATATATATATATATATATATATATATATATATATATATATATATATATATATATATATATATATATATATTGTTACGAACGTAGGTTACATTGGCTCCGCAGAATAAAGATTTAAGAGAAGTGGGCACTTCTACAAAGACTACAAAGAAGACCGCACCGCGGTCGAAACGTTGATAAATAAAAGTGTCTTTGTAGAAGTGCCCACTTCTCTTAAATCTATATATGTATATATATATATATATATATATATACACGAAGGGAGCCACCAGTCACCGAAACCAAGGGGCATAGGCGAATGCTTTTTTTATGTGTTGTGCTTATCAGTGGGATATTAGAGTACTTAGAATAATAAATCGCTTAAAGAAAATTACTTACAAAGCAGCAGAAAAAACAACCATGCCGCCGGTGGGATCCGAACCCACGACCTCCGAATATCGCGTCCGGTGCTCTTACCAAATATATATATATATATATATATATATATATATATATATATATATATATATATATATATATATATATATATATATATATATATATATATATATATATATTGTAAGGCTAAAGAAGAAGACGCGTCTGATGATTTGAAAAGACGAAGACGAGGTGACAGTGTTCTCGAGAGTTTTTGCCAGCGCTACGCTTGTGTGTCTTTTGCCGATCTGATCCCAGACTGCTGCCGTTGCCGTTCCCGTCGCCCCAGTACCTCGTAACAAACCCCCCCCCCCCCCGTTACATTTGGTGGAGGAGCCGGGTAAAAACATCGGCCCTGGAGCTCCGTAGTCGTGCTCTCCCGGCGCGCACGATGCCTGAGGACGTCCAACACCAGGCCGTACAAGTGGGCCAGGCTGTCATCTGTGCCGGCTCTCTTCGTCAACGGGACCCGACCATTTTCAGCGGGACTGACGAGAACGATGTGGAAGATTGGCTCACATCGTACGAGCGGGTGAGCGTATACAACAAATGGGACGATGTGACGAAGCTAAACAACGTCATCTTTTATCTCGCCGGTGTGGCTAACCTCTGGTATCGCAACCATGAGGCAGATATTCAAACCTGGTCCATTTTTAAGACTAAATTTGCAGACGTATTTGGTCGACCGGCTGTCAGGCAACTCCGAGCCGAACAGCGATTGCGTGAACGATCTCAGCAGGCTAGTGAAAGCTTCACTAGCTACATTGAAGATGTCGTCGACTTGTGCAAGCGGGTCAACGCTCGTATGTCGGAAGCCGACAAGATCCAACACATCTTGAAAGGCATCGATGACGACGCTTTTCAGATGCTTCTAGCGCGGACTTGCGTACCGTTGCTGAAGTTGTCACGCTGTGTCAAAGCTTTGAGCAGTTGCGCAAGCAGCGGATTCTGACACGCCAGCGGCCACAGCAGGTTGAGTCGCTCGCTGGGCTCACGCCTGCTCCTGACCCCTCGCTGCTACAGCAGATTAAAGACTTCGTGCGGGAAGAAGTGGCACGTCAACTTTCCTTTCTGCCGAGCGCTCACGACCGACCATCATATCTGACTCCAGCGCTCCGACATACAATTCAAGAGCAAGTTGCTGAGGCTCTTCCACCGGCTCATCCGTCACCACCTGTCACGGTTCCGCTGACATACGCTGACGTTGTCGCCAGACCACAACCTGTGGCGGCTCCGCTCACATATGCCGAAGCCGTCGCGAGACCGCCTCCTGTCGCGGCTCCAGTGACATATGCCGATGTCGTAGCAAGACCGCAGCCGCCAATCTATAGTGCGCCTCCGGCGCATTTGCGAGGGCCAGTGGCTTACCGACGACCTACTCCAAGGGTCAGCGATTCCTGGCGCCCAACGGACAATCGGCCGATTTGCTTCTTTTGTGGTCTCCCAGGTCATGTAGCTCGGCATTGCCGCCGTCGTCTCCCGGACGCGGAAATTCCTCCCCAAGCTCCTGGGTACTGGCCCCCACCGAGTCAGTACTCTGTACCAGCTGCGCCGCCGCAAAGTCGTACTTCCTCGCCGGACCGTTCTACCCTCTCCACCCGCCGGCCCTCTTCTCCACGACGCCGGTCTATTTCGCCTATGCGACGTCGCCCCACCGCTACCCAGGAGGAAAACTAGGCGCCGCAGTTCCTGAGGCGAGAACTGCGTCCACAACGAACTTCGAAAGGCCTCATCCGTCAGCCGCTAACCTCATTGAAATTTCCGTCGACGGCGTTTCTGTCATGGCGCTTGTCGACACTGGTGCTGCCGTTTCCGTCATGGACGCAAAGCTGTGTAGTTCTTTAAGAAAAGTAAGGACGCCAATTGCTGGACTCTCACTGCGCACCGCCAGCGCTCAGAACATCCAGCCGTCAGCAGCGTGTACCGCTCGCGTTGTAATCCAGGGGACCATTTATGCCGTCGAATTCGTCGTACTGCCCTGCTGTTCTCATGCTGTTATCCTGGGCTGGGATTTCCTATCGCGCCATGCTGCTATCATCGATTGTGCTCGAGCTGAAGTCGAGTTCTCTCACCTGCCCGAAGCTGTCTTGGACACTGCCCCTCCTGGTGCCTGTGTTAAGGCCCTAGTTGCCGAAGACATTGACCTGCCTCCCTGCTCTTCAGTCCTCGTACCCCTCTCTTGCGGCCCTCTTCGCGACGACACTGTCCTCTTCACTCCGTCCCCTATCTTTCTGCACCGCAAGTGTCTGCCTCTGCCATACGCTGTACTGACTATATCCGCTGGCCTCTCCGTACTGTTCGTGTCTAACCCATTCTCGTTCCCCAACGCCTTGCGCCTAGGTGAATGTCTCGGCACGGTACAACCATTCGCGTCTCTGCTCATCCGCGAAGAGACGGACGACGCGCCGCACCTCTCCATAGCCGCACTCAGCCCACCTACTGCTGCGCCCGATCCCTCCTCAACCGAAGCATTCCTTCGCTCCATCGACGACAACCTTCCAGCGCCGCAAAGGGCACAGCTTCTCACTTTACTTAATCAGTTTCGCTCATCATTTGACTCACATCAAAGTTCCTTGGGCCAAACTTCCACTGTCACCCATGCCATCGACACAGGTGACCACGCACCGCTGCGACAACGTCCCTATCGTGTGTCTGTCGCCGAGCGCCAAGTTACTGAAGACCAAGTCGACAAGATGCTCCAGAGCGGCGTCATTCAGCCCTCAAGCAGCCCATGGGCGTCGCCTGTGGTGCTCGTCAAAAAGAAGGATGGCTCCATACGCTTCTGTGTAGATTACCGCCGCCTTAATAAGATTACGCGCAAAGATGTCTATCCCCTCCCGCGCATAGACGACGCTCTGGACTCTTTGCAAGGGGCCGAGCTCTTTTCATCTCTTGATTTGCGTTCCGGGTACTGGCAAGTTCCTATGAAAGAAGCCGATCGCCCCAAAACCGCCTTTGTGACACCGGATGGCTTGTATGAATTTACGGTGATGCCCTTCGGGCTTTGTAACGCCCCCGCGACTTTTGAGAGGATGATGGACACCATTTTGCGCGGACTTAAGTGTAAGACATGCCTTTGCTACCTCGACGACATTGTGGTCTTTTCCCCGGACTTTGACACCCACCTCTCCCGTTTGAAGCACGTCTTGACCTGCCTCTCTGACGCCGGCCTGCAGCTGAACTTAAAAAAATGCCGTTTTGCCGCTCGTCAATTAACCATCTTAGGTCATGTTGTCTCTAAGCAGGGCGTCAGTCCCGACCCAGCGAAACTTCGTGCTGTGGTTGACTTTCCCAAACCTACCTCCATCAAAGACCTGCGCAGCTTCCTGGGTTTGTGCTCATATTTCCGCCGGTTTATTCGCAACTTTGCGTCCATTGCGGCGCCTTTGACTCAACTGCTGTCTGGAAGTGCGGATTTATCGCTGTGGTCTCCAGCGTGCGACGACGCATACACCACCTTGCGCCGTCTCCTCACGGCGCCGCCCATTCTGCGCCATTTCGACTCGGCCGCTCCTACCGAGGTTCACACGGACGCCAGCGGTGTTGGCCTCGGCGCTGTCCTCGCCCAACGAAAACCTGGCTTTGACGAATACGTCGTTGCTTATGCTAGCCGCACACTCACACCAGCAGAACGCAAGTACTCCGTAACTGAAAAAGAGTGTTTGGCGATTGTATGGGCCCTCGCGAAGTTTCGACCGTACATTTATGGGCGCCCTTTTGACGTTGTGACCGACCACCATGCGCTCTGTTGGCTTTGCAACCTGAAAGACCCCTCCGGCCGCCTCGCTAGGTGGGCCCTTCGCTTGCAAGAATATGATATCCGCGTCGTGTATCGCACCGGCCGCAAGCATCAAGACGCCGATGCACTGTCACGCTGCCCCCTTCCAGCCGAGATCGCCAGCCTTTCCACCTCCGACGCTTCTCTGCCCTTGCTTCGCCTCAGCGACATGCCTTCAGCGCAACGCATGGATCCCTGGATCGCTTCCCTTCTCGACTTTCTCGCCAACCCGACGGCTGCTTCACCGTCACGTGCGCTCCGCCGCCAAGCTGCCCATTTTGCGATCCGTGACACCCTACTTTATCGCCGTAACTACAACTCCGAAGGTCGCAAGTGGCTGCTCGTTATTCCACGTCACTTACGCTCGGAGATATGCGCATACTTCCATGCTGCCCCCCACAGCGGTCACGCGGGCGTTTTCAAGACCTACACCCGCATACGGCTGCGCTACTACTGGCGCGGAATGTACACCTTTATCATGAAGTACGTGCGCGCATGCATTCCCTGCCAACGTCGCAAGACACCTCCCCATCGTTCTGCTGCTGAGCTGCAGCCGTTACCATGCCCTCCACGCCCGTTCGACCGCGTTGGCATTGATTTATACGGTCCGCTTCCATACACTGCAGACGGCAACCGTTGGGCTATAGTAGCGGTGGATCACCTTACACGATATGCCGAAACTGCTGCCCTTCCGGCTGCCACAGCGACGGACGTCGCCTCCTTCATTTTGCACCGATTCATCCTTCGCCACGGTGCACCTCGTGAACTGCTCAGTGACCGAGGCCGCGTGTTCTTATCTGAGGTGGTGAAGGCGCTTCTCAAAGAGTGCAACACGATTCACCGAACTACCACCGCCTATCATCCGCAGACCAATGGCCTCACTGAGCGATTTAACCGCACACTCGGAGACATGCTCTCCAAGTACGTCGCTTCTGACCACACGAATTGGGATCTCGTCCTTCCGTACGTTACTTATGCGTACAATACCGCTACGCAGTCTACCACCGGATTCTCTCCTTTCTTCCTACTTTACGGCCGCCAACCCTCTGCTACTATCGACACTATCCTCCCTTACCGCCCTGATGAATCCGAATATCGGCCTGTTTCCGACGCCGCGCAACACGCCGAAGCCTGCCGCCAAATTGCCCGGTCACTCACCACTGACACCCAGCATCGCCAGCGCTCCCGCCTCGACCAAGACCAAACCCCACCGAACTACACTTCTGGTGCACTTGTGTGGCTCTGGATCCCTTCAGGAACTCCCGGTCTCTCCTCAAAATTTCTTGCGAAGTACCATGGTCCCTACCGTGTGCTGGAGCGCACCTCTCCGGTTAATTATATCGTGGAACCCCTCACGCCGTCTCCTGATCTCCGCCGCCGAGGACGGGAGACCGTTCATGTCCAGCGCCTCAAGCCCTACTACGACCCCGCCGTCTTGCCATCATCCTAAGTCGCCAGGATGGCTCCTCTTGTCCCCGGGGTGATTGTAAGGCTAAAGAAGAAGATGCGTCTGATGATTTGAAAAGACGAAGACGAGGTGACAGTGTTCTCGAGAGTTTTTGCCAGCGCTACGCTTGTGTGTCTTTTGCCGATCTGATCCCAGACTGCTGCCGTTGCCGTTCCCGTCGCCCCAGTACCTCGTAACAAACCCCCCGTTACAATATATATATATATATATATATATATATATATATATATATATATATATATATATATATATATATATATATAGGCTTAACTCGGCCAACTATGGAATTCAGCGAAAAGTGTGGTGGAAAGTCCACATTTATTTGACGTCCCGGTAGCCGCGGCGGCTGAGACGGTGGAGCGCGCTGTTGACGTAGCTGGCCTGGTCGGTTGCTGAAAGTGTTCTGGACTGCGCGAGCCAGGTCGCGCTCCGAGCTTCGTCTTCATCAGCGCCGCAGGCTATACCATCGCCGCTACAAAAGCAAGCACGCTTGCTAAGCGTCTGAGGCTCGGTCATGGCAGTTCTGCTACACGCTCGCGACAACCGTTCTAATACATCCACACGACCACGTGGCTATGACGTGGTATCACGTGGTCTTACGACACCTCCATCGGATGTCATCACGTGGCTTCACATCACCCCATCGGATGTTCCTAACGTCAAAGGTCAACCCAAAGGTCATCCAATGCCAAAGGTTAACTAAAGTTCATGGGTCAAGGATTGGACACCATAACTTTACCACATTCATACACGGCTAACATGGTTGGGTTGAAGGTCGTTTAAGGTCATTCTCCGGCCTACGCGACGACTGCTTTACCTATTGTAGTGAAGCTTTTCGCTTCAAAAATTTGTTCATAATGTTTCAATGCTAGTAATCATGGTCATGAACAAGGCTCAGTGAATTAACAGTTTCTGCTCGGACATGGTTGAATTAGGTTACTGAAATTAAACATTTAAGGCTGGCTATGAAGCCAACGAGCTATGCCCCACTGTGCTATACATTAATAACATCTTAAAAGAGGGGGGGGGGGCGCTGCCCCATCTGGAGAAATGTTGCCCCCCCCCCCTGTTCCGGAGTCCCTGCATGTACGGCTTCATGTTCGCCCTCGTGTCCCCTCGTGTCCGGCCATGGCCGGTCTAGCAGAGAGGGTGGGAGCGGCGCGCGCGCCCCGCTCCTCTAGATCGGCCGTGGTCCGGCTTCAAGTTCGCCCTCCTCCTCCACAGCGGGGCGCAGCTGGCGCAGGCACGTGATGGCCGGCCACCTTCATAGCGCTCCCCCTTTCATATGCGACCGAAAAGAAGATAACAGACCTTGGTGTCGTGGCTTGAATACACCGCGATGCGTGCCACGCATTCCGAACAGGGAGTCGTAGAGGCACGCAAAAGTCGAAGGCGCGAAGGCGTTACACAAGCGATTCCGGGACATTGATTGCAGTTACTCTGTGTGCGGTGATCGTTCGTGGATCCGCAGAAACCTCGCGGCATTGCTATCTGCTTGCAAAGCTGCGCTGCAAGAGGCACTTCGGTCTGAAGCATTGCCGTTCCGTGGAATCACTTTTTCTTTAACCAGATTGCAATACACTTGCTGCTTATGTACAGTCTTTGCCAAAAGTATACAGGGCAAAGGGTCTGCTTCTGAGCCCGGCAGCGTGGCTCCTCTTGCTTACCCAGGGGCCGTAATCTAACGAAGGCGGGAGGAACTTAAGTAATCAACAACCCTGCCTAAGCTTAGGACTGTCAAATGTGCTTAAGAGCCGCGCTGCACGGTTTGGAAGGAAACCTTTTGGGCTGTATATTTTTTACAAGGACTGTACACATTGATTGATGACACGTTTATTCCAACTGCCTGTGTGTAGAGACGCTGCGTTGGGTGGTGTGAAGTTATTTGAAGGAAGAGGGAAGGAATAACAAGGTCCCTAGGTCACGTACTATTAATAGTGGGCCGCGACCACTTTACGAACTTTTACAGACCAGCTGTTATTGGCTCACTTGTTGCGTGAACGTCGTCGTTGGCGTGACACATCACTTGAATATCTAGTGGTCAGGTGACGTCACGTGAAGGCACGTCACCGGTGACTTCACTGGTAGCGTGACGTCACCGGTAACGCATTAAAATGACGGAGCCCTCCTTAGCATCCTTTTAAATCTGCCTGTGGCTGCAATATAAACGGCGCCAACCTGTATACATTATTCCGCTAGTGATCCGAGAGCGCTCAGAGCAGGTGTTGACGGAGTCTGTGCATCGCAAGTAGCAAATGCACAAATCGCCAAAGCGGGAACAGCTGGGCTGATCAAGCTCAATAATGAGAAAGCGTAATAGTAGATGCTTTATTTATTTATTGCTGTAATTTCTTCCCTTTGTTTTGAGCGCGCGCGACGAAGTTGAGCTCGTCGTGCCCATGTGAAGGATCCAGAGGTGTGGGTATTCCCTCGCCACACCTCGCCCGATATACCATAGCTGTAAAGACCAACATATATTTTTCCGGAGCCCTCCACTACGGCACCTTTCTTCCTTTCTTTCACTTCCTCCTTTATCCCTTCCTTTACGGCGTGGTTCAGGTGCCAAACGATATATGAGACAGATACTGCGCCAGTTACTTTCCCCAAAAATCAATTATTATTATTATTATTATTGCCTAATTAATTATTGGCTCCTCTCAGCTGGCTCTTTGCCAGAGACGCGTCTTGCAGCTCGCTTCAGTGAGGCATATCAGTATTCCGTGTGGGGAGAACTTGCTCTCCGATCGCCGCTATGTAAGAACTTGTGGCGTGCCACCGTTTTGCTGTTGTGGCGAACCCTTGCTGCAGTCGTCTTGTGTCCGCCGTGTGAAGATAGCACGCGGTTAATGTCCACGCAAACTGCCCGATAAGATGGTGAACACGCGCTGAGTCCATATCACGCCGCTCACCTAGCTCGCCGACCAGCTTTAAATCTTCCGGTCGTCTTCAGAGTGAACTGACTCCTTGTAAAAAAAAAAAAAAACGCTGGGGGTTTAGCATTGCTAAGCACGAGATATTGGGCGAAAGCACCGTTTTTTGCAGGTGGACACCACGGCCACGTACCTCCAAGCGCGACTGAGGTGTCCACTGACCCAGGAAGCCAGTTATACGCGTCTTCAACTTTTTTCATCGTCAATGCCAATTTGTTCAATGTACACCGCCGGCCTATGCTCAAGTGCCGCGTTTCTGCGTCAGTGTTGTCGACGCCAACGCGTATTATTCTAGTGCCGTGTTTCTGCCACAACGTTGTCCACGCCAACGCATGCAGCGCACGTACACCTCTCTGTCGCTGTGCCGTCACACAGCTCAAAGAGCGAATATTAGTTTGATAGTAGTATTAGTTGATGAAGGACGATGTGCAATGCAAAGCGCGAGCGTGCGTTGCAGTTTAACACGACACGTGCTCGGCTGCGGCGATAGTCTATGGACCATTGTTTTATTCTGTGCATCGATGCTATATTCTTCTGGGACATTTTAGAACGAACAATTAAGAAGGACATTGACATCACACCCTACAGTATCCGTTTTTTGCCTCTGGAGAAAAACTGTGTTGTGCCATGTGATCTATTTATGTTGCTGGGACTATTTAGTCTCCGGAAGAGCCGCATGAAGGACCGCCACGCCAAATCACCACGGTCGTAAAAATCTTTGTTTCGTGGGCAATGCGCTTTGGTGCGGGAAGTATACGCTGTCTTGCAAGAAGAACCGCCTAGCTGGCTCCCCTATCTGGATGCATGTGTGTGCCTCGCAGGCTTTTGGTGTCTGGGAAGGTGGGGAGGGGTATGATGGCCTGGTGTTTGGTGGCGTAAGCGTGCTTAGATTTTTCTGGCACTATTTCCATGCAATACAGAAAAAAAAACTGTGGCGATAGCCTAATGCACTCGCGCAGTGGCCAGCGAAGCTTATCTGTTCGCGCCGCCGCTGGTTCGAATCCAAGTCGTGGATATTTACTTGATGTAATTTCTTTTACTAATTTCACTTCGCACAAACCCCCAAATATCGCTAGATCTTACTCAGGGTTTATCCATCGCAATATTGCTTTCGCACTAAAAATTTCTTTCTAATTTTTAAATGGAAAGGAGCGTGAAAAGCATCAGACACAGAGGGAGCTAGAAGCGACTCACACGCACCGTTCATTAGCAGCGGGTGGCCTTATTAAAAGGCGTATAAGTTTAAGAAGCTTAGTTTATGAAGCCTTAACGTCTCAAAGCGACTCAGGCCGTGAGGGACGCCGTAGTGGGGGGCTCCGGAAATATCGACCACCTGGGTTCTTTAACGTGCACCAACATCGCGCAGCACACGGGCGTATAGAATTTCGCCTCCATCAAAATTCGACCGCCGCGCCAGGGAAGAAGTTTAAACAAAAAGGAAAAAACCTTGCACATGAGCAGAGGGGTGCAGAAAAAAAAATTAGTACGCAGAAAGTTAATAGCGAGGAAACTTTACTATGAGAGTGAATTTGGTTGTTCAAAGGTACCACTCATGGTTAGCTGACACTTGGTTTTTTCACGTGGTCATGAAATATCACGTAGTCGTGATAGTTAGAATTGGACTGGACAGGATGCGTTATGATGGGCAATTATGGAAACAAAAGGTCTCTCGAGTACTCACCGGTAAATAGTCAGCAAAGCAGAGAACTTCAACGTTTAAACCTGTGCAGTGCCATACAGAGTGTGGACACACATAATCAGCTGCCGCCGCCTTGCATCAATCGATGACTGTATTTTTCTTTTTAAGATGAGCTTCAAATGGGCCTAGTTGGTTTGTAATCTTCGACATTGTTATTGCGCTACTCATGGTTTGCACTAACAAGTTGCGCCCTGTCTGTATGTGTCGTTCTTGTTAGTGTAAACCATGAGTAGCGCAATAAAAATGTCGAAGGTTTTTCTTATTGTATTCATCCTCCCGCCAATGACGCATGCAATACGAGGCAAACCACCAGGTGCGCCTTGGAATTCGAGCCTTTCATGGCGCAGCTATCGACGCCACGTGCGAGCTTACTCGGGTGTGAGGCGTACGCTCTCTGACGTGCCAGACTTGCTCTTTTCACTGTTGATTTCCCGCTTTTACTCACGCCCCCTCTCCGAACGCCACCTTCCTTCTACCGGTCACAGTGTGGCTCAAGAGCGGAGCGCAAGTTTTTCCAGTAGCGTATAGTTTTCCGCCGGAGATGCCGAACTGGGGCTGTCCTGTTCGCCGTTGCTTGCAGTCGTCTTCGTGAACGGTAAGCTGCCGACTCTAAATGCTTGATGGCGAGCGCTCCCGCGTGCTGTGACTGTCATGTCTCGGCGAATTATTCGGATCGGCTTCCGGCCACGGGGGCTGTTGCGACACTCTCGTTTCGCGGGCACGAAAGAGGTAGCGGGTTCGATTCCCAACCGCAGGTGCTACATTTATATGGAAGCGCGGTGTAAAGAACGCCCAGACCGTTTGCCTCTCTACTAGGCAAAGTGCTAGCGCATGCAAATACAATCCTTTATCTCTAACTATAGACGCTCAGATGTCTTCAGCAGGACGTTCCGACGGGTTAGCTGGTTCGTGGTCTTCCTGATGGAAATCAGCGCCAAAGCCCCGACAAGGCGAGAGCGACGCCGACTGTCAGCTGAGGTTTACTAATAGAAGCAAGGATGTTTAGAGGCAGAGCACGTAGAAGCAAGACCATGTGCGGAGCTGTTGAAATTGACGGAAAAAAGATGGAAAAAAAAGGAAACACCCGCTGCGGTGGCTCAGTGGCTTTGACGTTGAGCTGCTGATGCCGAGGTTGCAGATTCGAACTTGGCCGCGGCCGCTTTTTTTGAAACGGAGGAGAGACACAAGAACCTTCGTGTGTTGTGCGATATAAGCAGTGCGCATTAAGGAACCCTTAATGGTCTAAATTAATTTGGAGCTGTCTATTACGGCGTTCCCGGTAGCCCGAGTGTCGCTTTTGAGAGGTTATACCCTACAATTTAGAATTTATTCATAAAAACAGGGTCAACATTCTTGCGAACTGCGGCGAATTGCGCGTGTTGGCACGACATGACTGTAAGCGACTGTAGCGAAAAAAGAATGTTCGTCTCTTTTACAATTATCTAAAAGACGAGAAAGTTTTAAAGGTTTTTCGGTCTGGGGAAAACTGTGTTTAGTTGTTTAAACTGTGAAGGGCGAGGCATCGAATGTCAAAGCCAAAAAGTGCTGACCTTGTTTGAGGTATTGATGAGCCCCCTTTGACCTGACGCACGGACGTCCGATCAATAGCCGAACTTGTCTTTTCGATGTATGCTTTACTTTAAAGGTTTCGGAGTCTGCTCGTGCTAAGAAGCACGCGTTAAAAAAAAAACGCTTCTGTCGCCCTTACAATGCTGTCAATTCAAAGCTCGTGAAACGGGCCATTGGAACTATTTGGTTTAAGAATTCACTGGAATAATCTAGCCAACATCTTATCTACGAGGTTTCCAACAATCAAGTCTAAAGACTGCCTATATTTGTACTGGATATGCTGAACAACGATTCGACTGTTCTTTTTTTTTTAAATTATGTTGATGCAAGGGCAAACTTGGGACGCCAGCACACAGCGTATATTCAGTAGGTATCAGCGGCACGTTGCATGCTGAAGTTGTCATGCAGATTTAAGAGAAAAAAAACAGACCTTAGCTCACCGGCTTAGCACATTAATCAGCGAAAGCTGAGTGGCATATTAGCGCATTAATCAGCGAAAGCTGCGTGACATTAACGCGTTATTCAGCGCAAGATGAGTGGCATTAGTTGCCGAGAGGTCTGGAGTGACTAATTTTGTTGTCTCACAAGTGACTGCTCGGTTGGTCGTCTCACAGGCCTGTTCTGGCGTATCTGTGCTCACGAGCATATTCGGCCTTTTTCGCACGGGACCCGGCAAAAATGTATCCGAAAAAAAAAGTCCCCTTACAAAGCGCCCACTAAGAAGAAAGAAATCTCCAATTGCAAAATTACCTACTTAACAAAATGTTGACATCTGTATTGGACTATTCCTTGACTGTGAAAATATATGTAGCCATGAAGTATTTTGCAGCACCAGATCCCACTATGGCCATTTAGTGCAAGTCACTGCAAGAAAAGCACCAGCAAAGCGCACTTCCAGATAGTTACTATATTTTAGCTCTGTTTACCCGCCGGGGTACCAGAAAATTATATACCGCAGAAGTCCAATATTTTTTTAATCTGTTCTAAGATGTATCCGGATTTTCTCCACAAAAGACCGACATCAGATGTGCACCGTGAAATAAGAAAACTGTTTTGGAATATATTGTCTACATCCTTCCTATGATACGAAGTAACCCAAGCGTTTACTCCCATCCAGTGACAGCAGCGCCACCGCATCTTATTTACGTCACAGATCAGTGTTAGTGTATACAAAGCAAGTTAAAGAGATTGAGACAGGCGTGGACATCAAGCATCATCCCAAAAATACCCCTCTCTCTGCCAATAAACCTAAGCTGAAAGTCAGGGCGTGTGTGGTCCGTATTTTCACTGTTTTTCTTCCCGTACAGATAGCGACAATACGAAGGGGAACACCGGATCGCGTGGCTTCCGCGCTACGCGAAGCGCTGCCGCCGAGACTCGACGAGAATCGGCGGCAAAGGCGCATGTGAAGCAAGCATGACCGGCTGCTCTTGCCGCGCGTGCGCAAGGTGCGGTCCATTTTCGCCGGTGAATAATAATAATAATAATTGGTTTTTGAGGAAAGAAATGGCGCAGTATCTGTCTCATATATCGTTGGACACCTGAACCGCGCCGTAAGGGACGGGACAAGGGAGGGAGTGAAAGAAGAAAGGAAGAAGGAGGTGCCGTAGTGGAGGGCTCCGGAATAATTTCGCCCACCTGGGGATCTTTAACGTGCACTGACATCGCACAGCACACGGGCGCCTTAGCGTTTTTCCTCCATAAAAACGCAGCCGCCGCGGTCGGGTTCGAACCCGGGAACTCCGGATCAGTAGTCGAGCGCCCTAACCACTGAGCCACCGCGGCGGGTCGCCGGTGCCCGGCGGCAGCACTTCGTGACGCGTGGAAGCCACGCGTTCTCGTGTTCGCTTTCATAATGCCGCTACCTGTAAGTCTAAACACAAACCCGTGTCTGTGCTCGCTTCAATGAGGCTTTGAAGAAATACACGCCGACATCATTCTCGAAAACCAAACGTTTTGCGGCGGACTTCCAGGAATGTCTCGCAACCAAGACTGTTGCTGCAAGACGCAGTTCGCTGCGAGCTCTCGCCAGCCACATTCGCCGCGACCCGTGAAAGATGCAGCAGAAAAAGAAAGTGCGATGCTCCGTGCAAGGAGGGCATTGTCGTGACTGGAAGATAAGGACCTCTAAGCTCTGCGCGCTATCTCCTCGTCTCTTCCGCAAAAGCCACACGGCCCTTTACTATGCGGTCTCACTTTTCCGCCCTGATGTAGTGATTCTGGGAATCGTCACTGAATGGCTGACCAGAAATTGCGCTTTCATAATTTATCTCCAACGCCGCCACCGGGATCCGCAGTGACGGGAGATGAATGGCAAAGGAATTACTTTACACAGGTACGCTTCTTTACGCCTTCTGCGTCACAGGGATGTCACGAATGCGCGCAGACCTTGTGGAGACCAGGCTAACCCTCTCTCAGCACTTTTGTTAAGTATAGTAAAATCCACTCCGCCGAAAATGTTTATCAAAGCACGAGCAGTGTTCTGCAGTAAGATAATACCCAAGTCTACGAGCACCGCCCACAGCCACTGTCTTGTGGAACCGGCGGCTTCTTAGGATCTCTCGGCAAGCTACGAATAAGCTAATCAACAAATTTAAACAGCTGTAGCTACGAGGCGTCAGAAAACAACTTTCTGAAAACGTTGGTACTCTGTTCAGATTGAAAAGTGTTTCCATAGTTGTCGCCCCGCCCTGGTGTTTCTCTGCTTACACAAGTTAATATAGCATGGAAGAAATGCTGATTTAGGCGGGTAGTCGGGGTAAATCAGAGCCCTATAATCGTAAGCAAGCAGACTAAGCTTAAGTCCTAAAGCTACGTCAGTTAAAGCGGTTTGCCAGGCTATATCGGATTTCCTCGACTGCCCTCTTTTGTTTGACTCTTGCAACGTTTTTCTTCCACTCATGCACACATCACTGTTTTCGTCCTTACCGTTACTTGCAGCATAACTTATTCTGAACAATTTCTTCCTCGTGTCATTGACCTTCCGGTGCTTTTTTATTAGCATTTTTATGATTTCATTTCAGTTTATTACCTTAAAATTCCCCCGTAAGGAGGCATTGCATAAGTGATCGGTTTTTACGCAAAGAAAAAATTCTGGGGACGATAATGATACTGTTTAATGCGATATTTGAGCCCAACCTTGTTGCAGGCTCAGGTACTGCAGGCTCAGGTTCTGCAGGCTCAGGTTCTGCAGGCTCAGGTTCTGCAGGCTCAGGTTCTGCAGGCTCAGGTTCTGCAGGCTCAGGTTGGTGGTGGTGGTGGTAGTGGTTTTATTAAAAATAATAGTAAAAAGGAAGGAAAAGATATTTGCCAGCCCCGGCATCTGCTATCGATACTGAAGCACCTGAGCTGGGGCAGCGGAAATAAAGGACAGCAGGCAGAATGGAGAAATGAAATGAAAGAGGTGAGGGGACAGGAGTAGAGGACAGGGTTCTGCAGGCTCAAGTTCTGCATGCTCATTGTTTTGCTTAGGTGGGTCGTGTGCACGTCTGGCGATTGTATTAGCTGAAAGTAGAGTATTAGTAGAAGACGACGATGTGCAGTGCACAGAGCGTGCGCGTTGCAGTTTAACACGAGGCGTGATCGGATGCGGCTATAGCATACTGTTCTCAATATCTGCAGGCTCATTGTTTCGTTTTTCTGGGTCGTCGGCACGTATGGCGATTATACAAGTTCGATAGTAGTATTAGTTGACGAAGAAGACGATGTGCAGTGCACAGCGCGAGAGTGTGTTGTAGTTCAACATACTATTACCACTCCTTTTCCCGTCAAAACTTACCTGTATCCAGCAATTAACCGCCTGTGTCTTGGCCACTCCCCCGTAGTGGGTATGTGCCAGCAACGTCTGAGGCCTGCCTGCCTGCCTTCCTTCCTTCCTTCCTTCCTTCCTTCCTTCCTTCCTTCCTTCCTTCCTTCCTTCCTTCCTTCCTTCCTTCCTTCCTTCCTTCAATACGAGGCATGATCGGCTGCGCCGATAGCCTAGTGCTGTCGCGCAGTGGCCAGCGAAGCTGATCTGTCCACAGCGCCACGGGTTTGCATCAGTCACGACAACGTTTATTTTTAATTATTAATGGTTTGGCACGGTTACAACGACGGGGGCGACGCGGCTCAACCCACGAACGGGCGCTTAAGAGCTGAGCTCTAAATGGAATATGGCTGGTTCGTTCACAACCATTCTTTGTAAAAAAATATATATATACTCACCGGAGCCTTGCTCAGGCTACCGTTTCGCCCACTTTCAGCGTGAGATTTTTCACGCTCGTAAGCGCAAAGGGAGAGAGACCTGCCGCATAAGCGACAGACATGGTTATCCGCCTCCGATCGCGGATGCATTCCCCTTGTCGCCCGCATAACAGGTGAGCTTGAAGAGACAGCATAGACAGCCGATAATGCGAACGTGCGGCTGAAACTAATCAGTTCAGGTTTCAGAGATAACACGCATTGCACTGCAGTTGTCCAAGGCGCAGCAACAGCGTGAAGCGCGTTGACTCATATGAGGAATTTTTCTCGTGACAAAGCCCTGTCTGTTAGCATGGCGAAAGCAGGAACAGTGGTGTGTTTTCGGGTGCTGTTATTCACGTCGGCGCTTTCTCGCATTTGCGCTGGCCAGCAGACACAAAGCAATTTGACATCCACCTTCGCGGCTTCAGCGGCTAGCACCCCTAGGGCTCTTCTGGGGTACGCAAGCTTACATTTCGCAGTTTAACCCATTCGTGACTTACGAGAGTAGCAATGTCACATGATCTAAGCGCTAAACCGCGACGTGTGTAACCTTATAAAACGAGTCTATAGGCAGTCTATAGACTTCTTGTAGACTTCATTGCCTTGCTATTGGTATTTCTGTGTTTCTATTCGTAGTCTACAGACAAAGTCTACTAAAAGTGTACGGCCATAAATCTATAGATTCTTTCTAGACAGTCTATAGGATTTGTATTGCCTATAGACTAGCCTATTGAAAGTCTGCAGACTCTATAGACATGTCTATAGGCTTTCTACAAAAGCTTTTGTAAGGACACAGCTGCGTGCTCAGTGGTGCTTTTGTCGACGGTCATATAAGCCTTAGGGTTGCAATTACTGCGATAGCAGTACCAGAGAGGTGCTTTTACTCTCGAGTTAAGTAGATGGACAACACAGGTGCATTGCGTTCCTTACAAACGTGGTCCCACTGGAAAGACAATGATGGTTGGCACCTTTTTCCTATCAACGTACTTAATAGTGAACCGATAATGACAGCGTGTGTGAGATATAGAACAATGGAAGCTCAATGAGTCTGTGAGACATTGAATGCTTCATTGTCTTTCAATATCTCTCAAAGTAGTAAGGGCTGAGATAAAGCACGAGGATTAAAGCTATGTGCGCGGCGCAGAGGCGGGAAATCATTGCTTTATTCAGGGAAAAATGTGAGTATGGAACAATTCATTCAGATGTTTATGGATTGACACAAGAGTCACCCCATAAAACGATGTGAGGTGAGCTTCACGCTGACCTCAATTTCCTTTCCCGTGGAAAAGAGATGCAATTGACGCCCTTAAAACTAGCTGCATCATCCTGATGCAAGAAAACGCAGCTCGATAAGATAAGGTACCCAGGATACAGTGACCGTTAGATAAGGATTCTTAATTTTTCAGTGAGGCAACTCATTACTGCACACGCACATTAAACGGCCCTGACACCTGTACTTTGAGAGCGCAGGTTCAATTGTTCTATTACTCCTCCCCCCCCCCCCCTCCCCCCAGTAGTGCAGCAGTGCGGACATTAATGCGTTACAGCTCACCGTGCGGACTAGCTTGCATAACTAATACGCACGGATAGCATAACTAAGCCGCTGAGGAAGCATACATAAATATGTCACGAGGTAAATAAGTGACAGTAACTAAGCAATGGCCTTCCGTAGGATAGGTATTAACCAGTTGGAAAATGTTCCAATAAAGTAGGAGCAATATTACTCTTGTTAATCGTTGCGTGCATAAGAAAATGCGCTTAGGTTTTTGAATAATTATGCTTAAGAGATAACGATGAATACATCTGCAAAATCCAATTTGCTGACGATGAAAGTTCTGCAGTAATTAATCCATGGATTGCTTGTAAACACTACCGAAATGAGAGAAAATTAAATATAGCCCAACGTGTGTAAATGTAACATGAAGCAATCCGAAGCAGCGCTCAGCAGTCCGTAAAAGAGCCAAAAATTTAGGCCTGCGATGCTCAGTCGATGAACATGTGGAGTACAAATATCGAACCTCAAGCTTCGTCAGTGCCTTCTCATTGAAGTAGCGTAGAAAGATGGCGCGCTGATTCACAAAAGAAAAAAATTACGGGGGGCACCTAAGGAACTTACGTGCGAATGATGCGAAAGCGTTGCAGTTCTATTCTAATTCTATTTCAATTCTGTATGAAGCCTATTCCAATTCTATTCTAGTTATATTCTATTTGTTTGTAGTTGGTGCAGCTGTAAGAACTAGAACTGACAAAAACTGGTTAACTTTTCGTATTTTCCCGCCCTTGATGACGTCACGCCGTTACAACAGATCACTACTTTCGTAACACCGCCACTTTTTTGACGACGCCAGGTTGTCGTGTCGACGCTTTCGCATTAATAGTACTTTCTAGTTCAACTGGCAAATTAGGCTCACTTATGGGCGCCTAAAAACAGATGTAAGCGCACAGAATTAAGTGTACACTACAAATGTATAGCAATTGATCCAGAAGCATTTCCTCGAGTGCTGATGTAGTGTGGTTTTTGAAATTCTGTTATTTCTTCTGCTAGGAGCAAGGTTTTGCTGGAAGTGACCTCACGGTTAGCCATCAACGTCACTTCCTCTCCCGGGCAAAGTGCCCGGAAGTGGACTTGTAACGCTGGGCTGCTCGTACTTCCACTCGGTAGGAGGATTGGGGGGGGGGGGGGGGGGACGTGCGAATCGGAGGTGTACGCGTGCCCATATGGCAGCGGCGTGCTGGGGTCGATATATATTTGAAGAGGCAGCGCTGGACATCATTCTCCAGCAGGCGTATCTCGAACGTAACGTCAAGGACCAAGTGCTTCAATGATAAACTGCAGGCTGATTGCGTGCTTGGCACCACAGGGCAGGACGTTGGTGTCAGGTCACACGCCTACATCCAGCCTTGCTACAGGACAGCTGCACTTCTTTGAGAGGCCTTTGTTTGTCGATGTTTGGTGAAAGTGAGACCCTGGCATTGCGAGGTCACACTCGGATGTCAATGCGACGAACACAGAGGCGCAGGAAGTTTATCTCGCCGCACGTGGCAACCAAAGCGGTACGCAGCGAATTATCGGCTGTCGAGCATCAGACCTCCGGCTTGGAGATCAACTTACGGCTTTTACGATTACAGCATTTTATAGGACTGACGGCCGCCCATTTTGTACTATAGGGCAACTGGAAAGGGAAGTCTGAATAAGTGGGCGCCGGAAAGATTACTGCGTTGCCATGCTGAACTTTTCAGGATGACTGTATCAACATATTCCAAGAGGTCATGGTAGCTGCCTACCTGTTTTGCTGATGGCAACAGGTAGCCATGAGTGATACCAAAACCTTTGTACTGTGCGACGTCAGTGCACGTTAAAGAAGCCCAGGTGCTCAGAACTATCCGGAGCGCTTCACTACGGCGTCCCACATAGCCTCAGTCGCATTGGGACGTTCAATCTTATAAAGCCAAAATGAACCAATGGCTGCACATCTGGAACATGTGGGTCATGCAGAGAAATCTGCATGCCTGGGGTTACTGGAACAGCGCCTAGACCTAAAACATTGCTATATCAATCCCCTATCCACGCAGGCAAGATGGACGACGCGGAGACAAGCAGTGTTCTTATCTACGGGACTGATACTGTTCATCTATGCATGCCAGCCGGTTCGCCGCCTGACCATATTATACACTGGGAATGACCTGACACTATCCCGGCAGGCTTATGGTGCGAATTAGTTCAAAGAATGCCAGAAGCGGAGCAAGTTTCTGGAAAACTCATTCATCCGCCATTTGATAAAGACACCACTGCCATTTCATCATGGACAGCTGAATGAAAAAAAAAAGATAGGAGGGACAATTAAGGTTCGCCCTAAGGGTATGAACGCGATAGCGAATGGGCTAATGTAGCACAAAATCGAATTAACGGATTCGTTACATAACAGCGTTAATGAGAAACATGACGTAGTTTATCATTGTCTTCCACTTGATTACGTGTTTTTTTCCGGTGGCCAGTTGCACCAAATCTAATTACATGTCGGCGTTACTATCCGCTTCTTAGAAACCAGCGGTACCAAATGTAAACACGAGTCGGCGTTACTATCGGTATGTGCAAGCACAGGCGACGTTCAGGGGGGGCACGCTGACTCACCCATTCAGGTGCATCGGCGTGCCCTTGCTCTGTGTTTTCCTCCTCGGCCGCTCCCTCTATCCCGATACACTTGGCGCCGCGTGTGCAAGCACTTTCACGTTCATTCGCACCGCGGCGAAGATAACGGTCGCGCACCTTCCTCTCTTTACTTAACTATACAGGGAGTGCTGAGTTCGGACTGCCGAGTAGATAGCGTTTGCTATCCAGCGTTCGTGCGTGACAACGTGCGACAGGTTAAAGATCAATGGTTACCTAGGCTATATGTACTGCTGGTATGTGGCTGTTAGGCCGCTGGGTCACTGACCCTTAGTTCAGGTTCTCGAAATCACTGCACCTAATGCGTCGGAACATTTTCATTCAAATTTATTCCATTGGATTTTATTCCAATTCCATTTCATTCTGATTCTTTTTGTAATAATCTAACGCCCTGGATGTCACTCGAACGAGTTACACACGCAAATTGATCGTGAAAATCTAGCAGAACTGGACGGAAATTATGCATCACAGTGACATTACATCTTCCACTGTGGTTCGAGCATCCGCCTTGCATGCGGGAGGTGCGGGGTTCGATCCCCAGTGCCGCCGGGTATACCCACCAGTGATACAATGGGTACAAGCTTTCCCCTGGTCTGGTGCTCGGCTTCTTTAAGGTGAAATTCTTGGGAAATGGGTATTTGACCCCGCCTTGAGAAGAAAAAAAACCTTGTGCCATGGCTATCTTTGGCCACATTGCCCTTGCTCAACAAAAATTCATGATCATCATCATCAGTCCACAAGGTGTCGTTGCTCCGAGGAAAATTTAACAGCGCACGAAAAAAGGTGACCTCATTTCTATCGCGTTCCATCTGTATACGCATGGTTATAAACCTATATTTATAGTCGCATGTGGTTAATGATGTTCACGGTTATGAATAGGAACCAAAAGGAAAGACTTTAAAAGTTCAACGCCAAACAGTGAGCGGCAAGCTTCAGCTCGCTTGCTCATATTGTGCAGAAGGAGCGTGTCGATCGTGGGATCATCCTGACTGCTAAGCCTAAACGCAAAAAAAAAACAGATTTTCGTTTCCTTATTTGCCCGCTGTGCAAACGTTTCTATCTTCAACGCCTTTGGGTATTTTAAATTCTCTCCAAAGGGCACGTCGAAGGTGTACTTCACTGCTCTCACTCCAAACGTTCCCGTGCTCCCCAACAACACTAGTCTGTTAGCCTCACAGCAGGCCGCAGCCAAGGGCAATCAAGCGAGAATTAATCACGTAATTACCTCAACACTACCGGCTGACCACAGAAGCAGTCCTCATTGACGCCGCCATGTTGGATCAGTTCACGCGCCACCAGTGTCGCGAAGATCGCCAATAAATCGCAGACGTAAACTCGTCGTAAGCAATTTAAACCAACAAGCCGCGCGAAAAGCTGACGCGACCGTCTTTATCAGAGATGCACTGCTAGGTCTCTTCTGCGGGTTCTAGTCGTGATGATTGTATACTATCGAGAGCAGCTGTAAGGACAACGTCTTTTGTGCCACTCAAAATTTGCGAAACAGAGCCAGAACTTTCCCGACGTCATCAGCTATGAGCATAGCGTCGGCAAGGTGGATGATGCACTTCAGCTCTGTCTTCTCGCCCAAGCGCTTTTGAGTTCCAGCAAATTTTGTTGCATGCGGTGATCTGGGCCACCGTACGCAGACGGTGTTGTAGCAGACTGTTGTAGCAGACGGCCAGCTCTTCAATCTTAATGCCGTGGTAGACCTGTGGACCTAATCACGTCCCTAGGAGGCGAGCATGCCTTTGCAGCTCTGTGCCCCGAGTGTTTCGCACCTTAAGCCATGTACCGCGTTCAGTTGCCGAAGAATGGACAGCTTGGCGAGTTAAAGTTCCCCGGCTCGCAATGCAGCAGATTTCTGTTCTCTGCCTCTTTCTGCTGTATGGCAGCAAAGGACATATTTATTGGTTAGGAATTTGCATGTAGACCATTTCCCCGCTCTCGATTCAAATTCGGGACGTCTACATCGAGATTGACTCCGTGATCACCGTTTTGAAGCGAATGGCGCTGTAGCCTAGCCTCTTGGATCAGCACAGGAAGAAACCGCGTCGACGCACTGCAGTTCAGTTGCGAAACTGCCCGGTGGTGTCGACACCTGTAGTTTCTTTCTGGCATTTTTTAGCCTATGAAAGCTCCGTGTCCATTGAATAGTGTCTATTAGCAGGAGTTGGGAACAAGCGTTTCTAATTCCCTTGCGTGCCACCACGCGACGCATCGCTTTGAACATTCAAAAATAGAGCGCTATAGGCCGCTATTCTTAGCGGCACAGGGTGGATAATGTCCCGAATCCCTGGCAATGTATCGTTAGAATACGGTAATCTATGGACAGAGGCCAACCTAAGTTTTTCTTTAGTGTCCCTTTAACCTCTTCTGGCAGAATCCTTGCAGGGGATAAAGGAAGGGAAGGTTCGGGCGCGACACACAACTGTTACAGTAGCGCTAACGATGGAATAAAGGTCAAGGGAAGGTCACTAGTAGAAAGGGCCTGCGTACGAGTTCTTAAACGGTATCTACAGCACCCACCAGTTTTTCAAACTCAGTATAGGTGGTATCAAAAAGCTTGTAGGAGAGAAGCCTGAGGAGGCGCGAAGATAACATTGTCGCCGCAGTGAGAACGTTGTGATCCCCCTGCTTTATCTTACACACGTTAACAAAGCCTACAGTGCGGAGAAATCTCAAAGGCTTATCGACAAAATATTGAAAACTGCGCAGACAGCACCTCTGTATATGCGTTCTGTAGAGGTTTTATAAGCGTATACGTTCTGCGAGTATAATAAAGTGAAGATGTTGATAGTGCCGACGGGTTTTGTCAGATTAAAATCGTAGGCGTCTTTAAAAAAAAGCGATATCGGTATTGCCCAAGTCCACCATTTCGTGGCACCCATGTCAATTATGAAACGCTCGTTGATATCGTGCGGGCGGCGATGCCTCACCGATGAGCAATGTCCAGTAGCTTTCGCAACATTCGCTATCGCGACACATCCAAGAGGTCCCGATGACGTCACCCGCGCGCGTACATCGAATACAAGGAGCGCCGCAAACTTGCGCGCAATTATCCCCGGAGTTGTGCAATAAAGGGAAGGGAATGGCGAAGAGGTATACATTGAAACCTCGTCGCGTTGAAAGCCCATCGGTATCGCAATAAGGACGCTCTGAAACCAGCGCCTGAGTGGAGAAAGAAACCGATAACTCTTATCAGTGGCACAGCCTCTCGCCCCATGCAGTCGTGCAGCAGCCGATGTCCATCGGAAGGACCCCGATCCTGGAGACCTCTCTCACCTCTCGCGCTCAACGCGGCACCGGCTTGCACCGGTCTCACAGAGATAGTAAGGAAGACTCGAGAAACAACTGAGCACGCGCTTTCTTTCTGCTACCCTCATCCTGGGCTCTGACTCAGCTCGAAAAGAGAGGAGGGGGCCAGCGACCGCAATAAAAGGCGCGAGACCTGCCGGAACCGGGACAGTTCCCCGCGCACACCGCCGCATCGGTCTCTTACCCAGACCGGCAGCGAGATCCGTGGACAGGAGTGAATTCCTGGCTGCCAGCGCCTTCGCGAAGGCGGTCCTTCAGTCCGTTTCCTGGCCACGCACGTGAATGATTTATACGGTCCCCAAGCGACAGTGGGAAGCCTCCGGTCAAAGCTGGGCTCCTGGCGTTGCCTGCGCGCTGCTTCCTAGGCGCTGACACTGAACCGGGGCTGCTCGCCTGCTGCCCACACGGCGCTCAGGTCAACGGCTCTGGTTCACTGCAAAACACACCCGACTCTGCAAGGAGAGTCAAGCGTCTCTGAGACGACGTTGTTCCGAGGCAGGAAGGACACCTGGGGACAACATCCGGTGAGTGTCCTCCGAGACTCCTGGTGCCCGTTCAGAACATGCCACGTCTGGTGGTTTCGCTTCTCATTTTATGAGGCGCGCAATGGTGTAATGTGATGCCAAGTGCTCGTGCACATACGACTGGCAGAAGAGTGCGGAACAACACTGTTCACACCTGGCGTACTTCTGCTTCCAGAAGCTGCGCTCTGGCTATGTGATACGGAGCACTCGGCAGACTCAAGAGCTCCGTATCAATCTCGACCTCTTGGGTTTTATAGCGGGCGTCAAAATTGTGACTCCACTTGCTAAGAAATGCCAACACCAAGGCTAGGTTTTTGGTTCCACCTTCTCGTCAAGTTACATAATCACTTGAAGAACTACTGCGGAGCTTGGAGATTACAGGATTAAAAACGTCGGTCACCGCCGACAGTAGGTGTCGCCATGACACGCTTTGCAGTCTTAGTCCACACCTAACCCTGTCTCATCTATCGTCATTGTCTCATCCATATCCGTGACTCAATCGTTTAAATCCCTCAACTCGTGCTCTGAATGTCATGTGGTACATGTTGGGGATGTCGGACAGCCCCTTAAGACTACTCTACTGAGGCGAGCTAAGCCGCGGCTGGCTCCACCCTTACAAAAATGGTCTATAGACAGTCTATAGACTTCTTATAGACTATATTGCCTTCCTATAGATATATATTCGTCTATAGACTGACTATAGACAAGTCTACTAAAAGTGTATGGCCATAAATCTATTGTCTATAAACTGTCTATAGGATTTTTATTACCTACAGATTTGTCTCTAGGGTTTGTCCATAGACAATTTACAAACTTTATAGACAGAAGTCTATAGCAGTCTATAGACTGTCTAAAGAAATTTTTGTAAGGGCAGTTGGTATTAATTTGTTCCTACAGGGATGTAGAACGCCGTCTCTAAGCATTTCATTCTTATCATTAATGAAGAACTACGGGCGTCAGTTCAATGCACTCGCCTGAGCAGAAAGGAGCAAGGCTAGGTGCGCGCGACTTACATGTACATGCTCGGAATGTATTGCTTGAAGTACTGACGGCAATCCGCCATTGATTGGACCCTTCGATGCCGTCCAGAGCACTCGAGAAAGGAACAAGGCGCTGATAATTGCTCATGTCGTAATCCTCAATTGAGGCAGCGTAGTGCGACGCGGTGAAAGATAAGCGATCTTCATCTCTTTCTGACTGCCCGTGTAAAAGTGCTCTATAGACAGTCTGCAGACTTCTTATAGACTCTATTGCCTTCCTATAGATATTTCTGTTTGTCTATTCATAGTCTAAAGACTGTCTATAAACAAAATTCTATTAAAAGTGTATGGCCATAAATCTATAGAATGTCTTTAGGCTGTCTATAGAATTTGTATTGCCTGTAGACTGTTCTCTAGAGTTTGTCTATAGAGAGCCTACAGATATTACATACAGAAGTCTGTGGGCAGTCTATGGACTGTCTAAAGAAATTTTTATAAGGGTGGAACACAGACAAGTCATTGATGAAGCGGTCGCTGGCCAGCCGAAAAAAAGTGTTGGCTAAAAGCGTGTTCAAGTCCTCTCCATCTCTACACAACCTCGACAGAACATCAGAGAACAGCGCTTTTGCAGGCAAGGCATCCTCTGAGCCGTCCCAGAAGCGTTACGAGTTGTGCAAGGGGCCGCAGATATGTGTCTAGCGCGAGGTTCTAGCGCGAAATTCAAATCGAGACACTCGTGACAGTCGTAGTGCCGTAAACTAGGTACCAGCGGCGCACCTCTGGAACAAATACTGTACACTTTGACACGACTGTTCTGTCTTAATTCTCTCGGCTAACATACTAGCAAGGCATCATTCAGCGGGTACAAAGACACAGGTGAATAGAATGCAGCAAGAAAAGACTGGCAGCCATACATACCATGTGATGCTGATGCTGCGAATCCGCGTTAGCAGGATTGATTTTATATTTCGCTTTCACAATAACCACCCTTTCGATTGCGCTGGTTTATGGTTCTGCTGCAGCGTGGGCTTGTGGTAGGTGGACCTTCTGTAGGGTTGTGGTGGAGGCGCGTGAGCGCACACGCAAACGCACGCACATTTTCGTAGTATGAGGGCTATACTGCTAACGCAGTGAAATGTACGTAAACGGACCGGAGCACGCTATACATTTTCCAGAACATTTTACGCTAATTGTAACGTAAGAGTACGGTATGTGTATGCCAGTAGTGATCGCTAACACGGTTTGTTGAAGGCAATGTTTTTTATTTCTGTTGGGCAACACACGACTGCACTTAGAGCAAAATAACACTGCCCGTTTACTTATTTCCGCGCCTGCAAACATGTAATTGATAATCGTTACTGACAGAGTGAATGAATACAGAGTAGAAGTGACAAATACGGGGGGGGGGGGGGGGGGCGACAATGAAACCTGGTGTTTTTCAAATAAAGCGTCTCGATTAAACGGAATACGAGTGATAAGCGTGAGACCATTTAGTGTTTGTAGAATTTCTTTCAGTTACAAGTTGGGCAGCCGTATTTTTCTCGCCGATGGCGGTGCGTGCCCAGCTGATGGAAGCTCGAGGCGGCGCTGTCGTCGTCAGTCAGATATTTGTGCGGCGTTGCAGTCACGTGAGCAGCTTCGGGGGTCGGGGGGTGGGGGGTGGCAACGTGACTACCCGTCATGGTGGTATGACAGCGTGACGACGTTGATTCAACCTAAATTCATGCCTGGTGCACTATATAGAGTGCGTATATGTACATCGTATTTATTGCGCGGCCTTCTCTCCCTTCATTAAGGTGACTTAATTATTTATGAGATACCATCGATTATGTCAGGACAAAGATAGGTGTGGTGTGATCACAAAGTGAAATTTGACCCTAAACATTTGACCAACACTGTTCCCACTTCGAATTATTGATCAATTCGCTCTCGCCCTACCATAAGCTTGCCGTCCCGGTTAGCGCAGTTGATAGAGCGACTGCTCCGGTGAAGCGGTGGTCGCGGGTTCGAACCCCGGACCAGGACGAATTTTTCTTTAACTGCGAGTTTCTGAGAAAGCTGTTAGCCTTCCTTTGTAGCCTTATGGCTGCACTTGGGTGGATGCCAATAAGTAATTACTCCCTTATTACACATAAAAAAAACGTAAGCAAACTAAACTCAGTCAAAAAAATTTTGAACAGGGATACAAAATTAGTTCCTATCGTTTTCGATTGGGTTCTGGCGGCAAAAATGCACACGTTGACTAAAAACGAGAACAGCTCCAGAGTGACGAGGACCTTTGCCCGACCTTCCGAAGTCCGGCTGCCTCACCGGGTCTGCCCTGTCTGCAGCTCTTATCGAACGCACTCGAACATGGTGCGTTCCCGGAGCCTACGTACTCATGGCTGTCACTCGGCCCTGATTGAGAGACAAGGCGACGAGAGGCCGAGGTCCGCCAGCCAGGTGACAAAAGCCTTAACGTGGTCGAGAAAGGTAGGGAGGGAAGCCCTTTGTTCGGTAGAGCTGCGCCTCTTTGAATTGCAGACGTCGACACATACTTGGCGTTGCTTGCTGTTTTGGCATTCATGCTAGGAGCAACGAGTCAATGACACGAGCGCACGTGGAGATGGGGGCATGCTTTTCTAGAGCGCTCTCGAGCAGAGCGCTGCGAAGCAGACGAAATGGATTCTCGACGCACTTGCTCAGGTGTGGGCAAGGTGCTTGTGCCTGCTCGATTCGTATAGCTATTTGGCTGCGCTATTATCTCTGAAACTCTGTGCCTGTTCTAAAATATCGCAGAGCACCGCTCGAGGGATTTACATAAGTGTACTTACCCCTGTACAGTGCGCATGCGTTTTGTAGCGATAGCTACATTACAGTAGCATTTTGAGCCTTCAGCGTGGCGGTGGCACGTGACGGTGGCGGCGCCGTTACCGCCACGTGGTTGGTCACGTGACCAACCACGTGGTGCGGAGCAGCTGCTGCTGCCGGCGGCGCAGAGCGCCGGCGAAACTGAGCTGCAACAGCTTTGCGCATGCGCCGTGTCAAGTGGGACGAAGATGAAGGAACGCCCAGCGAATCGGAGATCGAGCGGCGAAAGACTCACTTTGCAGTTCGACTGAGCGAGTTCCACTCGGCCAGCTGTAGCTATAGCGTCACTCCAGGTTTAAGCAGAGCTAAACCACCGCCAATTTTTTTTTTTTTCAGTCTTCGTGCATACGTCTGCATTCGAACTGGCTTGAACGGTGAAAACCCGGGACTGATCGTTTATCGAATGATTTCCTGATCATTCATTTGACTGACTGACTTATTGATTGATTTGTTGACTTATTGATTGATTTAATGACTTATTAATTGACTGACTGACTGACTGATTACACCTAAATCGATAGATGAACTGACTGACTGACGGTGGGTGTACTGGCATAAAGGCAGAAAACGTCCAATACCCCTACCCATGGCTACTACCACTCCTATTGCCATCGCCATCTCGCACCAACCAAGCTTTAGCGCAAATTCGCACTCCCCAGATGACGAACGTCCGGTGAATTCCTGATGCGAAAGCACTCATACGCTAACCAACCCCGACCATGAATCTTGTCAACTGATCTCGCGTACTTGAGCCGCTGCCTAGCAACAGCTACGCCACGTTAAGCTTCCTGTGCGTTAAAAAATAAATAAATAAATATTGCCGCGACTGGTTTTCGAAGTTTAGAAGCAGCAGGGGACTAATGAAATCGTCAAGTAGCCCTGAACCTTTTGGCGGCGACTGCTTAGTCGTCAAACAAAACATGTGCGTGACAGTACAGCACTGGTCGTAAGGCAATTAAGTTATTCACGGCGTACCGCTCCTCGGCTACTGACCTATGGCAGTAATGAACACTGTGCATGCCTCTCTTCTCCTTTCACCGCCTATTTCTCTCTCCCCCTCCCCCGTTTCCACCCTACTGTCACGCGCGTCATTCGCGCATTGCATGTTTACGCAAAGCGGGCGAGCGTAATATCCTTCCGCTATCAGCCATTGCTTATCGTGCGTATCATCTCTAACGTGGCTAGCGTGCCATCGTATCAATACAGGAGCGAAGCTCTTTACATCGTCCGCATTTGCATTTTACTCGGAGGTCTATACGAGCTAAGTGAGCGCGCTGCGCTGCTCGATGCCCCGACTAGCGGATACTGCGTTAGGGAAAAAATAGCACTTTTGTACCTTCATTACATACATAGACGTCCCAAAGCTAAAGAATGTAAAACAATGAGTAATTAGAACGAAAGGAAGGAATAAGAATTTCAGAGCAAGATTTGCGAGAGGGTTTGGAGAGTTCATGGCGTTGCTGTTCGTGCAGTCCGAATAGTCTCTTAAAAAAAAGGAAAAACCACGATAAGCAGGGTGTAAATGCTGCTGAACTTCAATCTCAGCGATTGACCGCCGAAGCCTTTGCAATCCGTAGAACTGTCTTGTTCTTCGTCAACGTTTACGTAATCTTATCGCCGCCGCGGTGGCTCTGTGGTTATGGCGCTCGGCTGCTTGCCCGAAAGACGCGGGTTCGATCCCGGAATTGGCGGTCGAATTTCGATGGAGGCGAAATTTTAAAGGCCCGTGTACTGTGCGATGTCATTGCACGTTAAAGAACCCCAGTTGGTCGAAATTTCCGGAGCCCTTCACTACGGCATTCCCCAAAGCCTGAGTCGCTTTGGGACGTTAAACCCCCATAAACCAAACCACTTAAACTTATTATCTTGATATTTTTCCCCATGATCTTCTTGATAACACGGTAGCCTGTGCTCCTACCTACGGGACCACATATACGTGGTACATACGCTGTACGGAGCCATATTAGCGCGAGACTTTGTAATGCTTGTTTGTTCATGCTCTAAGATGTCTGCATGCGGCATTATCACTTTTCTTTTGATGCTAGAGATTACCACGTTTGTTTGACAAGCTTGTGGGCACGTGTAACTGTTACTGCAGTGTTAGTCATTGTCATAGGCACCATACGCGTCTAATTCGGAAGTTCTTTGTCATCTTTATGCATTAAGCGAGCAGTCAAGTGCTGCTATTAGTCTAGCCTTGCACGATCATCCAGCGCGCTTGTGCTATATATATCGCCACCACCGTTCAAATATTTGTGTGCGCAAGTCAGCCTGATGAGTAATTAGTCTGACGCGTCATTCTGCTCGTCCCTTGTTCACGGCGTTGTAACTACCACGTTACAATATATAGTGCGCGCTTTCAGATACTTGTGCGGCCTTCACGGTTATCGAAGTGAGCTTAGGCCAGGATTGTTATACCAGCAAGTTCTCAAGTGCGGACTCAAAATTGGACGCATGAAAATGTGGCGGGCAATAATAAATAATAATAATAATTTGTTTTGGGGGAAAGGAAATGGCGCAGTATCTGTCTCATATATCGTTGGACACCTGAACCGCGCCGTACGGGAAGGGATAAAGGAGGGAGTGAAAGAAGATAGGAAGGGCGAGGTGCCGTAGTGGAGGGCTCCGGAATAATTTCGACCACCTGGGGATCTTTAACGTGCACTGACATCGCACAGCACACGGGCGCCTTAGCGTTTTTCCTCCATAAAAACGCAGCCGCCGCGGTCGGGTTCGAACCCGGGAACTCCGGATCAGTAGTCGAGCGCCCTAACCACTGAGCCACCGCGGCGGGTCAAACGCGGGCAAATCCTTGAATGCATTCTTGAATTTGTTAAATAACGTGAGAGACTTAGCCGCACTGTACCGATACTTTACAACGCAAAACGAACAAAAGACAGCGCGGGAGCCTCAGTGTACACTGGGTGGATTGACGAGTGGCTTCGTAGATCTGGTAACTGAAAGAACACCTCTTGACGACAGCTATATTAACAAGTATCGATTAGCCAGAAGCGCTCGAATTTAGGTGGCTGTGACGAAACGCCAAATTGCATATTGACAATAAAATTTTAATTATTACCACAACCATAGTCATCAACAACGTTATTATCATCAAGTGACCTGAGTTACCGGCATGAAGACCGCTAACGGTCTCGTCCTGTTACATACCTGTCCGGCACCAGACGTGGTCACCCTCTCTAAGCATTTTTTTCTACCTTCAGACCACCCCAGCAATAAAAAAATTTCGTATTCAAGGCGCGTAAAAAAAATCTCTAAATACGATTACGATTCTCCCTAATGCGAAACTTGAGCGATGCTCTGTCCCCGCCGCGGTGGCTCAGTGGTTAGGGCGCTCGACTACTGATCCGGAGTTCCGGGTTCGAACCCGACCGCGGCGGCTGCGTTTTTATGGAGGAAAAACGCTAAGGCGCCCGTGTGCTGTGCGATGTCAGTGCACGTTAAAGATCCCCAGGTGGTCGAAATTATTCCGGAGCCCTCCACTACGGCACCTTCTCTTCCTTTCTTCTTTCACTCCCTCCTTTATCCCTTCCCTTAAGGCGCGGTTCGAGTGTCCAACGATATATGAGACAGATACTGCGCCATTTCCTTTCCCCAAAAACCAATTATTATTATTATTATTATTATTATTATTATTATTATTATTATTATTATTATTATTATTATTATTATTATTATTATTATTATTATTATTATTATTATTATTATATGCTCTGTCGGTGTCTCAGGCTCTGTAGGCTTATTGAGCTTTCCTGGGTTGTCGGCACGGCTGGCGACGATGTTATTTCGATAGTAGTAATGAAGACTACGGTGTTCAGTGCACAGCGATATAGTGTGTTGCTGTTCAACACCAGGCGTGATCGGCTGCGGAGATAGCATAATGCTCTCGTGCAGTGGCCAACGAACCTGGTCTGCTCCAGGCGCCGCGGATTCGAATCCCTGTCTCAGCAATGTTTATTTTTATTAATTAATTTGTTTATTTGTTTGCCTTTTTTGCCCGGTTAAACCGACGGCTCAACCCAGGACGGGCTCTCATTACGTAAGGAAAAAACGTGGACGTCACGCATTCGACAGGAAAAGCCAGGATAAGCCGTGGACTTTCTTGCTGTCCTATATCCATCTTCTGTTTGCGCCCATTCATTTCTTGCACAAGCCAACCAGGCCGGAAATGTGATTTTCACCACAAGTGACTGTGAGGAAGAGTCGCCACCCAAAAGTGAAGAGCCATCGGAATGTCGTGCGTGTCGCTGAACGAGGACGAGCCTCGCACACCCCTCGCCGCCGCAGCCGTTGTCACAACGGCGGCCGTAACGGCGCGTCGTAAAGCAAGATTTAACACCGGTGCGAGGTCATTTTGTTTGGCGCGCTTTCTCTCGCACACGCGCGGAGCACATGCATCCTCCGTGACCATTACTGCCCCTTTTTAAATGTTCAAGATGCGTCCTCATCCTTGCTTCATATCAGAGTCCGAGACCCGCCGCGGTGGCTCAGTGGTTAGGGCGCTCGACTACTGATCCGGAGTTCCCGGGTTCCAACCCGACCGCGGCGGCGGCGTTTTTATGGAGGAAAAACGCTAAGGCGCCCGTGTGCTGTGCGATGTCAGTGCACGTAAAGATCCCCGGGTGGTCGAAATTATTCCGGAGCCCTCCACTACGGCACCTATTCCTTTCTTCTTTCACTCCCTCCTTTATTCCTTCCCTTACGGCGCGGTTCAGGTGTCCAACGATATGAGACAGATACTGCGCCATTTCCTTTCCCCAAAAACCAATTATTATTATTGTTATTATTATTACTATTATTATTATTATTATTATTATTATCATCAGAGTCCGAACATCCATCCAACGTGTCGCTATAGTCGGATACAACTCAAGGAGGAGGAGGAGGAGGAATTGGTTTTGGGGGAAAGGAAATGGCGCAGTATCTGTCTCATATATCGTTGGACACCTGAACCGCGCCGTAAGGGAAGGGTAAAGGAGGCAGTGAAAGAAGAAAGGAAGAGAGAGGTGCCGTAGTGGAGGGCTCCGGAATAATTTCGACCACCTGGGGATCTTTAACGTGCACTGACATCACACAGCACACGGGCGCCTTAGCGTTTTTCCTCCATTTCCCCGTCAAAGAACCCCCTTCCAGCCAATGGCGTCGGCCGATTCTCAAGACCGTGCTGGCCTGACAACGCAGAGAGCGGCTCCACAATGTAGTGATGGTCTATCCCCGAACATAGAGAGAAGGGTTTTTCACGTATCATCCAACATCCCCTTCTTTGTCGCACTAGCAGGATCATGAGACTCGGCCGACGCTATTGGCTGGAAGGGGTCTCCCGACGGGGAAAAGCCGCTCGCAAACTGCTAGGTATACCTCAAGACAACCAGTGGGAGCTGCGACACATGGCATTTGCAGGAATTTGTCTTCCGTTATCTTGATTGGACATGTACCCCGTGATGTTGCCCTTGTCACACCTCATCGGTTTCTCGATGAAAAAGAAGTTTTCTTTTAACTCCTCCCTTTCTAATGGAAAAAAATTAATTGGAACTAAAATTGTTGGCCTGCCCCACTATTCCAGGAGTCCGTTAGATCTTGCCATCATCCTTACGGTCAGCTCCTGCTGAACTCTCGGGTCTGAGTTGGATAAAATTTCCTCCCACCGCTCAATCGTCGGTTCTTCTATCCTATCTATTTCCGCGTTGTCTTGACAGGCCCATGCCATGTGGTATAGGTCCGCCAGTATGCCACATTAGGCGCATTGTGCCTCACGGTCTTCTGGGTACATTGCCTGGAATATTCTTGGGGGTGCAATGACATCGCACAGCACACGGGCGCCTTAGCGTTTTGCCTCCATAAAAATGCAGCCGCCGCGGTTGGGTTCGACCGCGTTAAAGTTCCCCGGGTGGTCGAAATTATTTCGGAGCCCTCCACTACGGCACCTCTCTTCCTTTCTTCTTTCACTTCCTCCTTTATCCCTTCCCTTACTGCGCGGTTCAGGTGTCCAACGATATGAGACATGCAGATACTGCGCTATTTACTTTCCCCCAAAACCAATTATTATTATTCCTGGGCGCGAATACGTGTGTTGCACTCTTCTCAGTGTAATTTCTTGTTCATTTTCAAGCTATCCTCCCTTTTCTTTTTTATTGGAACAAAAGATGCGTTCATGATGATGACGATGATCCGGCTAAACCCTCTGTAGAGGGCAAAAAACAAGGCAGCGCCATCTAACGGGTAGCGGTTGAACTCGGTTATAGCTCCCATTTGAGTATGCGCGGCCTAAATGTAGGGGGTGTGCTGCCGCTATAGCGACTCGGCGTTCTTCCTTTTAATAATTCGATGGTTCGTTGGCGGATCGGCTTATGGGTGGCGAAAATGTTCCGCGAGGCTCGAACCTTGTTGACGCCACTTTTGAGCACCACCTACCACTAAATGCGGCGAACGGTCGGGTTGAACCACACATTAGAATGTCACAATGCCGGTATTGTGACAGCCGAAAAAAGAAAAGCTGTCAGCGCGTGACCTCTTCACAAGCGCGAATCCAGCACGCCACACACGACGTTAGGAAACCATAGAAGCAGCTGCGCTCTTTTTTTTTTTAACTTAGTGTGCTATAGAAAGAAGTTCTCGTTTTCATGTCCCCCACTTTCTTTTTTATTTTTCTGATTTCAGATTGTGTCGAGTGCCCGAATACCGACAACTACACTAAATCTCAGCCTCCCCCTGTCCATTTTGAACGGCACTGAATAAAAAGGCGGGCAGCAAACTAGGCAGCACCAGTCTCAATCTTGCGTATAAGTTGGTCACGTATCACCAGCGCGCATCGCACCCGTGGCAACCAACTATGCTGAATTGGCAAACGCTCTGCGCAATCTAACGTAATTAGATAGTTAGGGTAGCAACGGCGAGTCTGCACGAAGTGGAACCTACCGGCAGTCTTGAGTAAGTATGAATGCGACGAAAATTATGAAGAATTAAAAGATAAACGATGCCGTCGTTCTTTTTATCGAACGGTATTTGATACGATAAAGAGAGAAATAAGTTAGCACTATTCATAACGTAACGGACAATTGGCGTTACTCTTCCTTGATTGTTTTTTTATGCATATGAACCTCTGAACGTACCTTTACGTAAGAAAAAAGTGAATAGCTGATCAAGGTGCGGTGTTAGCTTGGTTAATTGTGATCCAGAAGCCAAACAGATCAAAAGAAGATATGAATCTTTAAGATCGAAGCTCGCTTTACCCAAATGGCATATTCAGAAAGATATCCAGCAATCCCGGGCAACTTTTTTTACTATTGGAATATTCTAAGCTACTGCAATGGAGATATTGAAGGTAATCGTCCTTTCTTTCGATGCGTAGCAAAATCCTTCTTTTAATGTTTCCCATCTCTGGCATCGAGTAGCTAAAACTGCCTTAAGAAAAACCAATGAGGAAAGTTTTTTACGACAGCAAAAACGTCAATAGCAATAAAATTCAAGTCTGCTCACGGGAGATCTGTGGAAATATCGATTGTTATTGCAAAATCTTTCAATATACGAAAAAATTGTGTTCATAAACTATTTCCCGTTGAAAAATTCTTTTGTACAGAATTGTTGGGTATGAACAGCATCAGAACGTTGGTGAATTAAGAGGGTTTTTAACCGAAAGGGGCCTGTTAAGCGCGCTAAATTGAAAACAACCGTTGGCTGCCTTTTTACATGTTTTTCCTTAGCTTTTCTGTAAAGAAGGACTGGAGGATGATGTCGTAACTTGGAGAGAACTACGTCACGGCGCACGAAGATATTTTTTGTTTCTTTTTATCTTTACTTGCGGGTGGGCCAGGGCTCGAAACTTTACTTTATTGCGCATGCGCTTTGCCACTCATCGTGTTTAACTCCTCAAGTCTTTAATATCCGTATCGGGCCCGCCATACATCAGCGATTTTTATAATTGCACAACAGAGCACGCTGTTCTAGCGCTGTAGACCGGTGTATCTGCGCGTTGGTAACCTAAAAAGCAACAAACAAAACACGCCTTGTCAATGCCACAACAGGGGTATGAGAAAGAAAAAAAAACGAGATTATATGGCGTTTAAAAGCACACGCTCTTTATATGTGAGCTCGACAGAAAGGGCGCTAACACAGAGGGTGTGGTTTGTTTAGATTTTAGCAGCTACAATTATTTCGCACACCGGCCTTTCTCTCTGCTGGTCGCCGTGTTCTTTTCGTTGTCTGTGTTTTCTCCGTGCTGTTTCGTCGACCATTACTGTCACTGCAATTTGTTCGCGCTAATAACGGGCTGTTGTCTGCGTCCCTTACAAAAATTTCTTTGGGCAGTCTAGAGACTGTCCATAGACGTCTGTCTATGAAGTCTATACTCTATAGACAAACCCTAGAGAAGTCTATAGGTAATACAAATTCCATAGACAATCTATAGATCTATGACCGTACACATTTAGTAGACTGTCTATAGATAGTCTATAGACTGTGAATAGACAAAGAAATATTTATAGGAAGGCAACAGTCTATACGGAGTCTATAGGAGTTTATAAGGAGTTCATAAGGAGTCTAAAGTCTATAAGGGGTCTATAAGGAGTCTATAAGGAGTCTATAAGGAGTCTATAAGGAGTCTATAAAAGAGTCTATAAAAGTCTATAAAAGAGTCTATAAAAGAGTCTATAAAAGAGTCTATAAAAGAGTCTATAAAAGAGTCTATAAAAGAGTCTATAAAGTGTTTATAAAGTGTTTATAAAGTGTTTATAAAGTGTTTATAAAGTGTTTATAAAGTGTTTATAATGAGTTTATAAAGGCTTTATAAAGGGTCTATAAATGGCTTATAAACGGTCTATAAGGAGGCTATAAAAAGTCTATACAAAGTTTATAAAGTGTCTATAAAGCGTCTATAAGGCGTATATAAGGAGTCTATAAGGGGATTATAAAGCGTCTATAAAGAGTCCATAATGAGTTTATAGGCTGTTTATAGACCATTTTAATAAGAGGATCTCGTTCCCTGTAAAAGTTGTTTTGATGGGTGTTTGCAAGGGGTCATTTCTGTCGCTGCTTGAGTCAAAAACTTTCTTTAGAGACTTTACTATGCTCGGAGCTTCATCGTCCACCTTGTCATGTGACAGCACGGAGGCTTTCGGCCAAGGAGGCGCTGTGCTGAGCGCAGCGCGAGGCCCCAGAAACTTCCACAGGATGCGCGTACGAAGCGTCGTAGATATCGTCCAATCGCGGTGGGTCGCGCGAACGCACATAAACTTGGTGAGCAACACCTCGGCACGCGACTCATGCCTTGCATACTTCCCCCAAACCTACGCGCAGTTTTACTGCTATCCAAGGTTCACCTTGTTTCCGCTGCGGCGTAAAATCTTTTTAGCCGCAGGAAAACACGTTGGAGCTGAGCAAATAAAATCCTGAGGCAAGCGCGTGTGCCAAAACCTCTCGAATTAATAATAATAATAATAATAATTGGTTTTTGGCGAAAGGAAATGGCGCAGTATCTGTCTCATATATCGTTGGACACCTGAACCGCGCCGTGAGGGAAGGGATAAAGGAGGGAGTGCAAGAAGAAAGGAAGAAAGAGATGCTGTAGTGGAGGGCTCCGGAATAATTTCTACCACCTGGGGATCTTTAACGTGCACTGACATCGCACAGCACACGGGCGCCTTAGCGTTTTTCCTCCATAAAAACGCAGTCGCCGCGGTCGGGTTCGAACCCGGGTTCCCCGGATCAGCAGTCGAGCGCCCTAACCACTGAGCCACCGCGGCGGGTTCACATGCTGGTTTCGGTCCTGAATTACTGATCGCAAAATCCTTTCGAGATAAGTTAAATATTTAGCTTTCCTTCAGTATACTTTGTTGAGAAAATTGAAGGGCCGCGAATTTCAAAATAAAAACGTACCCACCAGACACTCTATGCTAGTCTGAAATATTTTTCAGCTAACGCATGATATGTGATGACATTTACATATCGGTAATCGATCATGCTCGATTAGAAAACAATTCATAGGACTCCAAAGATTAAAGAGCAGAGACTCCGCTGAGACCGTGCATTGGAAATTGCGGCTTATTTTCGTTGAGCGGAGGTTTTTTGTAGGACCAGTGGTCAGCACTCTGGAGTGCCACGTAAAGCTTGAATAAAAAAATGTTTTGCAGGTTGTCCAAGAGGAACGATATTGAATACAATCTACACCCCCTTTGGGGACACACAAACATTAGACCAACCAACATTGTTCCTGCTGTCTCCCTACCATATGCTAGCCGTCCCGATTGGCTCAGTTGGTAGAGCGACTGGCCCGATGAGGCGATGGTCACGGGTTCGAACCCTGGTCCAGGACGAAATTTTCTTAAACTGCGAAGTTTCCGTGCCAGCTGTATAGCTTTTCTCTGGGGCCGGTATGGCTGCGCTTCGGTGAATGCTCATGAGTGTTTGCTCCCTTATTGAATACCTTCGTCAAGCCTAGAAGGAAAGAGTCGGAAGAGATGAGTAAAACATAGAAGCTTCTGTATTGTGGAGCTCCCTTTGTGATTCACACATGCCTTTCATATGCTCAGAATACTTCTGCTGTGCTCGTTAATGTCAATATACAATATACAAATATACAGGCTGTATGTGCTACTTTTTAGATTTCACCATGCTTTCCCTGCTTCCTTATCTCTTTCGTTCCATAAAGTGTTGACCTGATTTGAATAACCAATGACATGTTTTTCTGAGAAGTATAATTTTCTGTTGCTTTTTTGTTATCATTTTTTGTGTACGCTTCATTTCCTCGTTGTCTTTTCTAATGATTTTTGAGTATGTTGCCTGCTGCCCTGCAATGTAGGGGCTGAGGGGCATGTCAAGCCACAATTTGTGGCTTTTTTCCCTCGACCCTCACCATGTATACATGTGAAATAAATCGAATTGAATTGAATTGAAATTGAATAGCATACATCTACCCTTCCCCCTCCCCCACTCCTCCCCGCCATGGCGTGCAGCTTACGAAATCCCTGTAAATGCTGAGCGTTTCCAGCGGATTAATAATAATAATAATAACTGGTTTTTGGGGAAAGGAAATGGCGCAGTATCTGTCCAATATATCGTTGGAGACCTGAACCGCGCCGTAAGGGATGGGATAAAGGAGGGAATGAAAGAAGAAAGGAAGAAGAGGTGCCGTAGTGGAGGGCTCCGGAATAATTTCGACCACCTGGGGATCTTTAACGTGCACTGACATCGCACAGCACACGGGCGCTTTAGCGTTTTTCCTCCGTAAAAACGCAGCCGCCGCGGTCGGGTTCGAACCCGGGAACTCCGGATCAGTAGTCGAGCGCCCTAACCACTGAGCCACCGCCGCGGGTCCAGCGGATTCGGGACATGCCAAGGAAAACAGCCAGCTTTCCTTTTTTTATTTGCTTTCGAAAAGCCGCGCTAATCGTCCGCCTCTGGCATCATTGATAAAGAAACCAGCGTAGCCGCAGTCACCTTCACTTGATCGTTTCCTCAGGCAAGGGACACGGAGACAGTCCCGGACGGTAGCGAGAAAAAGCGAACCCCAGTGACATTTATGATGTTGCGCAACCCCCCATTGCGGGACCGAGCCCGTCGTTGCCTCCGGAGCGTCTCTGTTATTATACAGAAGCGCGAAACGTCCGGCCAAGCGCGTCTGGCTGTACGCGCGAGTGTATATAACGAAGCGGCTACGAAGAAAGCAGGAAAGTTGCCGCGTCGTTTCGACGCGCGCTGATATACCGACGCGACAGCCCGTGACGAGCGCGTGAAGCGGCTTCCAACTTCTTTACGATGATCCAAGGTTCGCGAGGTGACACCGAGTCGTGCGCGGCGTAGAACCGTTGTAGTACGGAGTAAGCCCGTGATGACGGGAAAACATAAAAGAAGGATGAAAAAAAAATGCAGGCTGAAATGGCAAGTGCGGTGAAACCATAAAAAGTTGAGTGCGTGAGACAAGGTGACATAAAAGGAAGATAAAGGGGAAAAAAAGACGTGAATGAGCTCCGGACGTCCCGGTGTTGTCGTTGCCTTGAAGTGCTTTGGGGCAGCGGTGTCTGCGAGGCCTTCCGTTTGCTGAGGGGAAAGGGATAAAGGGGGAGGGTGTGAGCGAATGTACGATGCGGGCAGCGAGAGGTTTTTCTCACGCTCTCCCCTTTTTGTTTTCAAGCATGCGCACCATTCGCATGGCGGTATTGTTGTTACTGGTGGTGTTTTCGTCGGGGTGGGTCCCGTGAAAGTACTGCCCATATTTACTACATCGCACTCGATAACAGATATCACTGAGCACTTCCGCCTCAAACCAGCATGGCAGAAAAATACAAAAAAAAAGATGCGCGGCACCTTCAGCAACTCACCTCGAACCGCATTATAAAACATACGTGTGTAGTTTTCGAGTTTAGAGGAGGTAATTGGTTTAATTCAACTACGGAGCCTCATATCTGCTGTTATTACATTGCGATAAATATGAGAATAAAGATTACATTGCATCTAATAGCACTATGCGAATAAGTGCCAGTCTGAGAGTGCAGGAAAAAGTGCGTACTATTAAATCGCCGCACCTTCTCTTCCATAGAATTTTTTTTTCATATTCACCGCATCTACAGTGTCGTGGGAGCCGCACAAAGCAGGGAAGGCAATGTGACAAACTCGCGGCGAATTTTTCCTATCATTTTCAAATGCTCTCAGCAAGAAATCAATTTGCATGATCTGTGACGAGAAAATTGATATCTGAGGGCGCAGTTTGAGAGCTTTAGCCACTAACACACCCGCACAGCACACCCCCGCACAGCACACCCGCACAGCACACCGCACGCACCGCACAGTATACCTGCACGAGCATACCTGCACGGTATACCTGCATACCTGCACGGCATACCTGCACGGTATACCTGCACAGTACACCAGCACAGTACACCGGTACAACACTAAACGCAGGGCACGTGAAAACGATAATGCGCATCAGAAATGACTCGAAGTAAATCGAATATGATGCCTCACTACATCAAAATACGATTTCACCAAACTTTGATGGCGGCTCGAGATGATCGCCCGTTTGGGCGACGTTGTGTTAGGAGTATAGTTTTAAACCCTGAAACAAATGACTCCGCCCGCTTCAAAATGTGATGGTCGTTCTACAAGCCTTGCGCTGCAAAGCACCTTTATGTCCTGTCCTGGACTAGTGCTAGCACCTCCTTTCAGTTATTTTCCCGTCTCTCGCCGACTTGTCTCAGCCGCTTCCCGTTTACGAGTAACACGGGTGGATGATGACTAGGTGAAAACAAAAATTAAAGGTTGCGGGGTAACACGGATCAGAACAAGAATACGACCCCCTCCGTATCTCAGTGTTGTAGTCCTAACTGCTCCTCTGGTGGCCGCTCTGTCTCGCAGATAAGGCCCTCTCCCAGCGAGTTCGCTGCCTGGCTGCTGGCGTACCGCCCCCACCGCTGCGTCTGGGTGCCCCCATCGAGGTTTTAGAGCTGCCGCAGCTTCCGCCGCTCCGGTATAAATCCCCAGCCACCGCCGCCTCCGTCATGGGCAAGGAGGTCGTGCTCGAGTCACCGGGAGCTGTCTACCACCACACAGCCAACGGCTTCCGCCAGCGCAGCCACTCGGCCACCAACAAGAAGCACTGCCCACCGAGGGTCAAGCAGCAGCCTCGCAACGCTTGCAACGGCGCATCCCGAACAACCATGAGGCACGACGCTATCCTCTTCAGCAACCTCAAGCCCAGGGAGTTCGCCCAGGAGGTCGTCGGCAAGACCAACAAGGTTAGTTCTTCTTTCCTGGATCGAGGTGTGAACATTGTCGAGACCGTGAATGCGAAACACGTGGGAAACGACGCTGTGGTTTTTGGTATTGCTATTCCTTGTTCTCTGCTGTTTGTGTCGATCACTGCTGCCTCCCTACTTGATTGTTTTGACCGGGACGGGTGTAACAGGTGGAGGACACTGTCCTTATGGAACAGTGGTACAGACACTCATTCAAATCAGGCGAAGCAATTGCAGGCAGGCCTCTGTAAGGCTAATTCCACCTGTAAATTCACATCACCACCCACAGTCATGTGGAACAGCTGCAGAGTTCTCAACTCTGGGTACGATCGTGGTATTCGAAACTGAAACATATGGTAGTTATGCACTATTCTTCCTGATACCTGGAGTATAAATCGTCTCCGATCTAGTTTAAACACTAGGATATGATAGATTCGAGATGAGGAACAATTCTGGAGAGACCTTTAGCAGCGCTTCGAACTTCTTGAGTGTGCGCGGAAAATGTCGCATATAGAAAAAAAATTCTTGCATTTCCGAATCATATAGGAGAGGTAGTTCCTTCTTCGCTCCAAGGTGTTCTTGTGTGTTTTTGTTGCAGCGTTACGATTGCTATCAATTGTTCAAAAGAACTTTGGCATGGTTTAGAACGCACATAAATCCGCTTGGTTTTTTTCGAGCCTCACCGTAAAACATGATCGCATTGACTGACTCCCACTTTATGAGAACTCCTGAAGAGGAGGAAAATAACCAATTGACCACATACACGCTACATAGGAGCTCAGTTTCTGGTAGTAGTCGGCAAAGAGGATTTCACGATTATAAACTTCCTTCGTGGCTGCCATGGCTGCGATTCCCTTGTCCAATATATTTAATAAATTGTCTATACCCAGGTCTCAAGATGTATTACATCTGTGCGCTTTGGCAGTGGTTTCGAACAGCGTTAATGCAGAGCTACTGGCGAGACTGAGCTGTCCTCGTCGGCACAGTTGATAATCTCACTGCGGTAGATATCTGTTAGAACCATTAGAACCACCTTTTTTCTCGGATATGTGCTTATGTGCGCTCGTTGCACTGTTGTGAGTGATTATTAGTGCTTAAAAAGGCTTTACCGCTTGTTGGAATCCATTTGGCTGCTTTTTTTGGACAGCCACCTTATTCAAGTTCTCGCATTAACTCCCACCTTCTTAAGAGCTCCTGAAAAGGCAAAAAGCTACGACCTTGACTATACTCACTGTATAACAGCATAAGTTCTAAACTCAGCTGAGAAATAGAAAATTGATTTTTTTTTGGGGGGGGGGGGGAGGAAATTGCCTACTATCTGTCTCACATGTCGGCGGACACCTGAACAGCGCCGTAAGAGAAGGGATAAGGGAGGGAGTGAAAGAAGAAAAAGGTGCCGTAGTGGAGGGCTCCGGAATAATTTCGACCACCTGGGGATTTTTAACGTGCACGTAAATCGCACAGCACACGGGCGCCTTAGCGTTTCGCCTCCATCGAAACGCGGCCGCCACGGTCGGGTTCGAACCCGGAAGCTCCGGATCAGTAGCCGAGCGCCGTAACCAGCTGAGCCACCGCGGCGGGTAAAATAGCTTTAGTATATTTCGCGGTAATAAGTCTCCTTCCAAAGCTGCCACCCCTGAGATTTCGCTGTCCAATGTAATGGACAGATTTTCCATTGCCCGGTCTAAGGAGTTCTAAGGAGGAGGATACATAAACTGCGTCTCTGGTGAGCAATACTTAAGGTCTAGCGGGTAAGGCTACTAAACTCTCACTGAAAATGCAAGACAACTAAACAGAAATAGAGATGACGAAATAAACAAATGTCAGTTGTTATCACAGCCCTGAATAAATGGCGGCAAAAGGACATTTAATGCTTCACTTTTACGTATGTTATCGCGGCGGCTCTCAGCGCCTAAATGCGAGGTACCACCGCGAGGCCTTCGAAGCAAAGCAGAGCTAATTGCGCGGCTCTTTGCAAAGCAGCTCTCAGGCGTGTGTGTTTTCCCCACAGACAGAGTCGTTGACCGTGGATACGAGGTCGCGACCTGTTTCGCCGAAGCTGCGACGTGCATTTTTATTTTTTTATTTTCACAGTGCTTCCTTTGGTGCCCAAGTTGAAAGTTGGTAGGATAGCATGCACGCGATAAGCCTGAGGTTCATCCATCTTTTATTATAGAGCAATATAGCGATGGTGACCTGCTAATCCCTTAAGGCGCGCTTAGAAACAAGGGCACATTCCGTCTGAGTGTCTTTTGTCTTGCTTTCGTGACACGACCCGTAATTGCTCTTTAGAGGTAGCACTGAGGATTAGGTGCTGCAGGCTTATCACCGGCACTGCCACTCTTTTTTTACCGTTGTTAAGAGCCCCCGGGCACGCCACTCTGTTGCCCAGGCAGTTTGGAACGCTGCCTGCTGCGGCCTGAATGGACTCTAGGGAGCGAGCGAAAGAGCCCTTTGTCGAAGTGCAGAGATTTCTGCCAGCGTGCTGGTGTGCGCGGTAAAAGGGGATACGAGAGAAAAGGGGCATGGTGGCGAGCGAAGCCCCATGCAGCAGAGATAATCGGCCCAATATTAGAATAGGATGGTTTTACTCTGGCACTTTGTAGCACCGGCCTTTGCCAATACATTCCCAATATCGCGGGCCGATTACAAGTACTGCTTGGGCTGTTGCGTCGCATCTGCTGCGCTAGAATTCTGCGCCAGATATCCCGAGTACTCTTCCTTGCGCGCCAAACGATGTATTAAAATTGGCGCTTTATTCAATTAAATTTGTTTGATTTATTCGCGTTGCGTTTACTTTATTAATGCGATAGCGTTAAATCTCCCATGACACGGAAAATCCGGCGCCGTCTTCGTCGCTGTGAGAAAATCCCCGGAGAAGCAATCAGGTTGGGGACTTAGGCCACGCCACCTGGTGGCGTCATAGCAAACTGCCCACCGGATTGTGAGCAAACTGTCCACAGTGGCAGGTGGCAGCTCAACTAACGATTGGCCACCCGAGAAGAGCGACCTGGGTCGCACAAGCCCCACAGGTGGCAGCACCTGCCATTGCAGGGCAGTGGCGCATCGCTTAAAACCGCTGCACCACTTCGCCAGGTGTGGTGTGATGACTTCCAGGGATCAATGAATGTAAAGTGGAGAACAGCCAATTCCGCGTATATGGGCAATAATTAACACATTAACGCTATCGCGTCATGTCCTTAAGGCGGAGCTTAAGTGACCCTTCCAATTTTTCAGTTGAATCGGTCAAAGATAGACAGAAAAAAATACAGGGCTGTAACGTGTCATCCAGCAACAACTCTTTGCGGTCGTGGTGACAACACAGTTCATGCATTGAGTTTGTCTTCTTGTTTTCTGTTTGTGCACATGAAGTCACTGTGCTGTCAATCATGACGCCACTGAGTTTGGATTACTCAGAGACATGTTGCTGTGACGTCATGCGTGACATCATTGCACGCTGACCAATAAGTCTAGCCCGGTGCTTCGCCGACAACGTCGACGCTTCGGAACCGCGGGAAACGTTTACTTAACATCCCTCGTTGTAAAATGCGCAGAGGCAGCTCTTAAGGCACTCATGCATTAACAAAATGGCGGCCATGAAACCGTTTCACGGCCGCCATTAAGTATTAATAAAGCGCTACAGGCTCCTTTTTTTTTCTGGCAGTATGTCGCGTTCAACGGGGAAACGAGACACACGCATTATGGCTGTACGCTATGTTTCACACTGTGTATTTGCTTCGAATGCAGGTCGACTTGGACAACCCATTCTACATCGTAGACATTGATGACGTGCTCTACAAGGTTGACCTGTGGCGCAAGTCCATTCCGCGGGCGAAGCCCTTCTACGGTGAGATTTCTTTCCCCGCAGTTTTTTCGGAAGTCATTTGACAGCAGGTGCTACCAAGTAACAATAAGAAAGGAAGAAAGTTAGGTGTAGTGAGTAATCTTCATTATAATGGGGTTGGCAGGAATACCTAGTTATAGGAGGGAAGTGAAGAGAAAGATTTGATTTAAGGGTCAATGGCTGCCTCGCATGCAGATTCTTAGGAGAGCAGCAGCAGGGGTCGGGCCCGAGCGTCGTTTGTCGGTGTAGTCCATTCACGGTATGCGGACATGTGCATCTTGAGCGGCTTTTCACTGACGTCATGGCAGCCAGGGCAGTACCACAACAAGTGCTGCACCGTTGGCGGGCGTCCAAGTTACCTTAAATCCTGTAGGAAACGTTTCATTTCTACGTTAATTTCAATGCTGTACTAACCAGAGAGGTTGTTTTATGTTCCGAGTTTAAGCGACCCCTAAAGGATAAGAAGTGAGGGATTGAGTAATGTCCACCCAACAAGTTCAGCTTCGCGGCCGTAGGCAAAATACGAAGACGCAAGTCAAAATCCTGAAGGCCTAAGTGATTACAGCATTGCAGCAGGTCCTCAACACGGTTCCTAACGACTACCTTGTACACCTTCTTTGTAGACCCAGAAGCACGTGTAGTTAACCATTGCTGTCTTTATCCCTAGATCTTGGGTCTAAGCCATTCCAAAAGATTCCTTAGACGTAACTGGATGCTTTTTCGTTTTGCCACCCTTGTGCAGACGAGGCACATAATGTATAAGAAAAACAATGAATGGCGATT